>SWBL01000059.1:0-181982 GCA_024195585.1 Aureobasidium sp. EXF-3400
TCCCGTCCGCTCTGCCATACATAAGCAGTTGAACGGCAGATTAGTACTACGGTGGGTGACCACGTGGGAATCCCTGCTGCTGTATGTTTTGCATTTTTGCACACTTGAGTCCGTCTACCTTTCTGTTATCTATATATCTATATGGTGTAGCGATACTCTTTTAGTCTTCTCACGCAGGTGAGAGCAATATTCTGCTATTGTTAGGACCCTATGTGTATGAACTTTCGATTTCTGAAGAGCGACTAGCACTAGTTGAGGGCGTATTCGCCGTGAAGCAAGTTAGAAAACACTTTTTTGGAGATAGCATTGCAAAGAACCATGATGTTAGTTCAAAACATAGCTTAACACAAGAGTCAATATACCAAGAGTAATATAAGCCGAACAAATGACAAGAAAAGGTGTTGATGCGGCCGTGGCATCGTCGTCGACCTCAAAATTGCTTGTAAGCGGTATGACCCTGGCGTTGTAATCACAGCATCTGAGGGTTGTATCAAGAACATGCTCCCTCTCCATGTGCAAAGATATGTCACATATACAGCTATTAGAATGCACAATAGTTCCGAGAACCAAAGCGTATCCATTGACAGTCGTAATGTCATCGACACTCTATGGGTTTGCCTACCTTTCGGAAGTTGTTGTGTCTTTTTGTAGCGGTCTATATGACATCGCTTTGCACACGGGGAGATCGCAACCTATCAAGATCCCATTACACTACGACGGTTGTGCCAGTGAGGAGTATAACCATCAGAAGAGGTGCGAATGAATTTATTAGGTACAGGTTATGCAAATCGCTCAGACGCCCACCCAAATGCTATCTATGTGTATTAATGCTCATGATATGTTCCCCCAGGATTACAACACTCTATTTGCGGCGTTTGCAGTCCACGCTGACGATCTCAGCTTGTCCCCATGCATTCAAAACCATAGCGGTGAGTTTGTCACCATTCACACAACCGCTGTCAAGACCTTTACTCCATCGCTTGAGATTCAGACCGCGAGGACTGTCGTGTCCGTAGACCACGACGGATGGCTTGGAGTGTTTGACCAGTGGTTGAGATTCTCCACCGTCATCGTTGCTGTTGTAAAAGCCATTCCATGACTTCCACCACTGACTGGCTTCTGTTGACTCGGTGGTCGAACTGAACAACCACCCCATAAAGGACGAATGAGTACGTGCCATGCGGTCGTTCCACCAACCCCAGACACGCTCCCACGGAATACCTTTCTTGCGATTCTCGCTGGGTGTGTGATTCGTTGGTGACATGCTTCGCATATTCATTACGGAAAAAGGGTCCTGGCGCAGGAGAGGGACAGAAGGAACAAGGCCTGCGTGCACAACATTGATGTCGTCCAGGATCTTAAAGGTCTTCCTTTTCTTCTTCTTGCCAAGGACATCAAGGTCAGAAGTCGCTGGGGCCGGATGCTTGGGCGGAGCGAGTGCCGGAATATGAATGATCAGAGGTAGTGAGCGAAGCCACTTGAGATGGCGCGGTTTAAGGTAACTGAGCAGAGCTTCTCCTTTGAGTCCTGCACCTCTTGAGTTGACCGAGATGTCGGCAGAAGACTCGTCGTTGGCTTCGAGAGATTCACCAGTGGAGGACCGTGATTGTGCAGCCAACAGAACACGATCTTCATGGTTACCACGCACCGACAGAGCGTCCAGGGATATCAATGTGTCTATGACGCCGGGTGAATCGGGTCCCTTTGCGAGGACGTCGCCAGTCGCAATAATTTTGTCCGTATCCTTGTTGAAACCGACAGTCTTGAGTAACTCCAGAAGTTCGTGCTTGCAGCCGTGAATGTCGCCAATAAAAATCAGACGTCTTTTCCCACCCGGGTCGGACCTTCCACCAGGAATATAGTCCGATGATATTTGTTGTAGTTGTGTGATACCACTAAGTTTGTTAGGCATTTGGTGGCCGAACGAGTCCGGGTTGTCGAGGCCTTCGGCTAAAGCCTGTTGCTCTTCCCATGCCGGGATGAGGAATCCACTGCACAAGAAGAACAGAGCGAAGGAGGCGACTATGATGAGGAACATTGCGCGGCGTACTTTGCGATTGATGCAAAAAGCATGACAGAGATCAATGAATGAAGCGCCCCCGTCAAGATCGCAGCAGTGTGTGAGTTCACGGTCCTCGTCGTCGTCCGAGTCCGAGTCGTAATACGTCCTATCTGAGCGTTTCTCGTCTTGGTGATGCCAATTGTTTACGACGCGATCAATCAAAGGTCTGTTGTTAGATTGGTATGGTGAAGGGAGGTAACGGTCGGAAGGATGGGTTCTGGACGAACTCATGACTGCGTCATGGGAGTGGATAGAAAGTCTAAATGACGCGAGGCAACATGGAACAATTTGCGGTGTAAAATAGATGTAGGAGTTTCAAGGAGGGTTGGTGAAAGCCTCCTTAGACTGCAGCGTGCAGAGTGCAAAGTTGATCACGGACAAAATATTCTTTGCCCCATCGACAGGGACGATGAGATGAAAGGAGGATCGGATCAATCGCCAAGACGCGCGGCATTTGTCGGTGATGCATGTTTATTCACTGTGCAGTCTGTGAATCGATTCAGGTTGATGGAAAGAGACAGAGCCAGAGCGAGCGAGAATCACAATACATCGAGTAAGCACGAGCAAGTGGACGAGTGCAGCGTGCAAAGTGAGGCAGATGGGAGGAGAGGCATCATCTATTCTAGGCAATCGCAGCGGGCGGGAAAGAGCGACCCCCGCGTCACAGCTTGCTCGACGCGCTTTCCAATCGCGTGTCAGCCGCGACCATTCAAGCAGCTTGCACTTGCCTTGTACATATTCTTCCACCCACATTTGTACATCACCATACCGCAGCCCATGCCTCGAACGCGCGGTCGCGCCAGTGCTGCCCAAGAGAAGGTCGTCGTCGAAGAGCCTGTTGTCGAGGAAGCACCTGTTGAAGAGGAGCAAGAAGAGGAGGAAGAGCACCAGAGCATCGAGGGTGCTCCGAGGCCGCTGGACTTTAACGAATCGCTGACATGGCGCGCCGGAAAACCCATTGCCGTCGCCGAACTACTGCGCCGCCTGAGGACTCTGCACACGGAGCTGAGCCAGCTGGACCAAGAAGATGCACACCGCGACTCGCTCGTCCCAGTCGCACAAGAACTGGCCCACCGCAATCTGCTTGAACACCGCGATCGCGGCGTCAAGGCCTGGTCAGCGCTATGCATCGTCGAGATGTTCAAGTTGCTGGCTCCCGATGCTCCCTTCAAGGCCGCTCAATTGAACCAGATCTTCTCTCTCATCATCACCCAAGTCCTACCTGCTCTCGGCAACCCACAGGATCCATACAACGAACAACATCTGTCCATTGTACGATCGCTGGACGAGGTCAAGAGTATCGTATTGCTCACCGATATTCCTGGTGCCGATGGTCTGCTTTACAAGCTGTTCACAGGTGCCTTCGACATCTTCGCAGACACGTCCAAGAATGACAAGGCCGAAGAGCTGGGCAAGAACGTCGAACACCACGTCACAAGTCTGCTCGTCACCGTTGTGGACGAGAGTCCCTCGCTACCGAACGACGTCGTCGATATCATCCTGGCACAATTCCTCCGTCTCGATCCCACGACCTTCCCTCTCCAGCTCAACAAAGCTACCCTCGAATCCTCGCGTCCTTTCCACCTTCAATTACCCCCACCAGCGTACAATATGGCCAAAAACATCTGCAGCTCATGTCCCGATAAGATGTCACGCATGGTTGCACACTACTTCAACTCGATCATTGCCGACCTCTCGGAGGGCCTCGATGGTTCAAACTCGCGAAAGTCTACGTCTCGACGACGAGCTGGCGCTGACGACGACGATGATGAGGAAGATGATAACGATCGTGATGTCCCACCTGCCGGACCGTCTGCAGAGGAGCTCAAGTCATTGGAGAAGGCTCACAGGCTGTTGCGTGAGCTTTGGAGATCTGCAGCGCTAGTCATACAGAACATTGTTCCGCAAATAGAGTCCGAACTCGCTGCTGAGAACGTGGATATAAGATTGCTGGCTACTGAGACGGTTGGCGATCTGATTTCTGGTATTGGCGCAGCAGGCCCTCCCACCCCAGTCGCGCTCGATCCCGCAGCATACCCTTCGCAAAGCATTGATCCACCTTCAGCATATTCCAGGACATACAACTTCCTCACTACTCCCGCTGCTCCGCACGCCTTTTCTTCAGTTCATGCCTCCACATATCAAGGCTTCCTCAACCGCCGCAACGACAAATCACCTCGAGTCCGCTCTATATGGGTCACTTGTGCAGGCCGTATCCTGTCCACTTCTGCTGGTGGCGTTGGTCTTGACCCAAAGGAAGAAAGTGCTTTGCTCAGATACATCTCCGACATGCTTGTAGACACTGATGAGCATGTTCGTCTTGCTGCTGTCCAAGCAATTGGTCGCTGTGATTTTGAGACCATTGTGCAACGCATGGGCTCAAGCGGCAGCGTTAACACTCCTGATTCCGTCTTGTCGAACTTGGCGGACAGAATCAAAGATCGCAAGCATAGCGTCCGTGCAGAGGCCATGTCCCTCCTCGGTCGGATCTGGGGTGTCGCCGCTGGTGCCATCACAGAAGGAAACGAGAGAGTTCGCATGCTTCTTGGTGCAATCCCTTCGCGCATCTTCGATGCTATCTACATCAACGATCGCGAGATCACTGCATTGGTGCAACAGGTACTTTACGACTCGTTGCTGCCTTTGAGCTTTCCTCCCATCAAAGCTAAGCCTGCGTCCAACGGTGATTCACAACGTGTAAAGGACAGTCAAGTACCTGCCTCGCAAGCCGCAAAAGCACCCTCACCTGATGCTATCCGTGCTGAGCGTATCTTAGTGTTGGTGCGGGACCTTGAGCATAAGTCAAAGACGGTGTTCTTCCATTTCCAGGCTAAACAAAACAAGATGGCCCAATACTTAGAAGCATTCCTGAAACGTTGCGAAGACTACAACGGAGGTGTCAACGCAAAGAATGGTAAAGAAGGAAGTGGCTCACTGTCCAAGCTGATCGAATTCTTCGCCCGAGAACGCCCTGAACCTCTTGTAGCCAACGAACACCTCTGGAAGTTTGCCAAAAAGCACGATAGGAGATGCTATCAGCTGATCCGATTTGCAGTCAATCCTGACAGCGAATACAAGAAGGTCGTCAACGCTATCAAAGAATTGACGAAACGTGTTGAGGAACAAACCGGTCATACTCCTGCGATCTTGACGACTCTCCTTCCTATCATCCACCAGGCCAGTGTATTGGTATACAGCAAGAGTCATGTTCCTACAGTCGTTGACATCTCTCGTACTGAAGACAAGGGTCTTGGTCCACCTGCGCATGAGGTACTGAGAGAGATCTCAACTCACAATCCTGAGGTCTTCAAGGCACACGTTCGCAGCTTGTGCGCTACACTTCAGGAACAGGTGCCATCGAAAGACAGACCAACCGATTCTGGAGTTGTAGAAACTTTGAAAGCTTGTGCAGGCTTCGCCCAGAGATTCCCTTTGGAAATCCCTCGCGAGCGTGCCTTCTTGCAAGCTATGGTCCAGTTTGCTCTTCACGGAAACCCCTCAATAGCCGCGAAACATGCAGTCTCGGTCATTGTTGCTGCGGATGAGAAAAAGGACATGTACGTCAAAGATATCGTCACCAAGTGCGTGCAAGGTTTCGAGTATGGCGAAGATGGCTATCTCTCGAAGTTGGCGGCACTCAGTCAACTTATGCTTTTATCTGCCAAGGATACGGAAGACGAACACGATAACATCTTGGAAATCGCGATCCAGAAAGTGCTCTTACAAGTACGAACCAAAGCCAAGCCAGACGACGTTGACTGGCAAGAAGAACCAGATGATGAATGTGAGGCAAAGATCTGGGCGCTCAAGATACTAGCAAATCGACTAAGATCTTACGCTATGTCTGTTCCCGACAGCGAGATGGAGTCTGTGGTCACAGAGCTAGCGCTTCCAGTCTTCAAGCTATTGCATCGAATTGTTGATAAGGACGGAGAGTTGTCGAAGTCCCAGGGCGAAACTCCCAAGCCTCACCGGGCACGCCTCCGATTGAATGCCGCTATCCTACTACTCAAACTGTGTAGTGCACACAAGCGATTCGACGCCCTGATGGAGCCAAAGAACTTCAATCGCCTTATTGTCATCGCTCAAGATCCCTTGCCCGAGGTCCGCTCCGCTTTCGTGGACGCCATTAAGAAGTATCTCGGTCAAGGCAGACTACCTCATCGCTTCTACACTCTGGTGTTTGTTTATGCTTTCGAGCCGATTGCAACCATCAAGAACCCAGCATCGACATGGCTGAAGGGGCGCGCCGCAGCATTCGCCAAATCCAACGAGACCGTGATGGAGACCACGTTTGCACGCTTTATCAGCCTGCTCGCTCATCACCCAGATTTCTCCACGGATGCAGAAAATCTGCAGGACTTCATTGATTATATTATGTTCTACCTGAAGGCCGTTGCTACACCAGCCAACATCACTCTGATATATCACATCGCCCAAAGGATGAAGTCTGTGCGAGATGGTATCGACGAGAAGAAGAGCGATAACCTCTACTGTTTGTCCGACATGGCGCAAGCTGTTATTCATAGATACCAAGAGCTGCAAGGGTGGACGCTGTCTGTCTGGTCTGGCAAAGTTCGTCTCCCGGTTGGTCTCTTCGCCGGCCTCCCAAGCCATACAAAGGCGCAGGAGATCGCCGACAAGCAATATGTCCCGGAACCCCTGATGGAAAAAATCGAAGATCTGGTCAGGGATCGTCTACGGACCAAGAAGCGCAAGTCTGAAACCACAAGCACTCAGGCTAAGAAGCGTGCCAGAGCAAGTGAGGGCAAATCATCCAAGGCAGCAGCGAAGAAAGTCAAGAGCGTCAAGACACCTAAGAAAAGGAGAGCCTCTAACGCCAATGCTCCAGCGAGCGAAATCCGCCGCAGCTCGCGCAAGTCAGGAGCGAAGAGCTATCTCGAGCAGAGCGACAGCGACGAGGATGCCGAGGAAATCGACGACGCAGACGAAGACGATAGCAACGACGAAGAAAGCGACGCCGAAGATCAAGACATGGATGATGCCGAGGACCAGGAGCCCGAACAAGCCGATGCTGGAAGTGAAGAGCCCGAGCAAGAAGCAGACGAGCCAGAAGAGGAGGAGGTCGAAGCACCAGCGCCAGCACCACCTCAATCAAGAAGGTCAGGTCGTGCTGCCCCCAAAGCCAAAAAGGCTGCTCCTGCTGCGGCAACTCCTAAGAGGTCGAGCAGAAGGAACAAGAGGAATGGTGCCGCTAGCGATTCCGAGTTGAGCGATGCACCGTCAGATGTGGAGTAGTGATATTCAAGGTTGCATGGCTCTGTTCAATCTGTGTCTTTTTTTCTTTGCTACAAAACATGAATATGGCTTATTTTCTTTCCTCGTTCAGCCTTAGCGGTGGGCATTTCTCTGTTTTTTCTACCAGCATGTTTCGATCTGTTCTTATCGATCCGTCATGTATAGCAGCCGGTATCCAGACATACATCAAACTCATTACACATCCGTTCTCAAACCTTTGATAACATGAAGCATATGTAAGAGGCACAAGTAGCACTGGCAGTGAGATTGTGATCATAAAATAGTAAAATTGATAAATTGGGTATCTAGTTTTTCACGACAAAACAATAAAACAAAGTCGTGATAGTATTACAAACGCATCCTCTATGTCTAAGCCTAGACAGACTGTCTATTGGACGCAGACGACTTGACCGAACCGGTCATCGAATTGTTCCTGCTAGGACCATAAATGGCCGAAGCTCTTCTTCCACCGTGCTCCTCGCGGGCAGAAGACAGTTGCTGAGCGAAGGGCGAGCGCTTACGGAGGACAGGTCCCTTCCAGTAGATGACGTAGACCGAGACGACAAGAAGGAGCGCGATACAAGCCAGGATGGTCGAAGCATACTCCAAGTGGTGCTTACCACCGATGTTGGTGTAGAATGGGGTGGCAGGAACAGTCAGTACACCAGCAAGGAAGTCACGAGACCATCCGTTACCACCAGTGGCAGAGGCTGAGTAAGGGCCGTAAGCGCAAATCATGTAATCAATAGTGGCCATGTAGATCGAGTAGTTGGCAATACCGATGACTGCACTGAAGACCATGGAACCGATCCAGTGGATCGGAGGTCCGCCACTGGTCCACGCAAAGCCGATCAGACCGATGGGAAGGCAGGGCACAGTGAAGAGCAACCACCAAAGACGTGATTCGTACTGAGCATGTTCATCGTTGGGATTCTCGCGGCGCTGTCTCTTGTTACGAGCGATAGCGGGGAAGAACGAGAACCAGGCGATGAAGTATCCGATGAGAAGAGGCAGGAAGGCAAGACCGATTTGGTAGGCAGAGAAACCCCACTGGTCGTAGACAAGAGCGTATGACTGCAAGAACATGAAGATCAGGGCGTCACTGAAACCGGAAAGCAGGGAGAGAGTAAGGACAATAGGCTCAGTCAAGAACATCTTGAAAGGTCGGATCCAGGTCTGGATGATCTCCTTTGCGGAGAAGCGGTCCTTCCAGGGAATGAGTTCAGTAGGTCCATAAACGTTGGTCTCGCCAGCCTTGCGACGCTTCTTGGCGATCTTGTCCAACATGCAGCTGGTTCTGGTCTCAGGTACGAGGAAGAAGTGGAGAGCTTGAACGAAGCCGCCGAAGATCAATTGAATCCAGATGTTCCATCGCCTATGAACTGTTAGAGAATTGAGGAGTGTTGAGCTCAAGGACATCAGACATACCATGCAGCGTATTGCTCGACAAATCCACCAACGACGGGACCGAGGACGGAACCACCAACCGAAGAGAAGACGATGAAAGCAACGGCGTACTGCTGCTCATCAGGCTCCCACATGTCGGCAACCATACCAAGAGTGACCGAACCACCGGCAGAAGACAAACCACCAAGGGCACGACCAGCCATAACGGTTCCGAAGTTGGGTGCGAGAGCGACAGGGATCTGCCAGATGTTGACAAGGAACAAACTGAGCTGGAGGATAGGCCATCTTCCAAGCTCCTCGGACCAGGGAGCCCAGAGTTCACAACCGAAGGCGTAGAGGACGAGGAAGATCATGGCACCACAGCGAGCAGCCTGAGCACTGATGTTGAACTCCTTTGTCATACCAGTGATGGCGTTGCTGTAGAGACTGGTGTTGAAGTTCATCGAGACCTGGACGATGAAGATGACAGACAGAATGGTCCATTTCTTCCAGGTAGGGAAGCAGAAGCCAAGCTGTTCGTAACAGTCGTCTTCTGTCAAGATGATCTTGTCTCCATCATTGTATCCTTTGCCGGTCTCCTTCTTGCGGGTCGGTACTTCGGAGTTGTCGACTCTGCGTTCGATCGAGGGTTCAGACGAGTCCGGGTTGTCGACCTTTTCGTTCTCGAACATGCCGGCCATGTTGAGAGTTGTGTGGTTAATTAGATATTATAGTTGTTACCGCAGACACATGCAAAACGGTGTATGGTATCTCAGTCGAAGGTATGTATAATCCAAATGTCTGACGGCCAGATAGAAACCTGTCAGATGAATACCGGGGAGGCTGGGGAAGTGGAAGATAAATGCCGGGGAAGTCGTACAGGGTGGATGATCTTGCTGTCTTATATGGACGTTTGAATTTCCAAAGGAAGGAGCATGATGTCACTCAGCAGGTGGACTTGACTCCCGGAGTCGACGGATTGGCGCAGATCTTACGAAGCGGCTGGTTATTCCGAAAACCCTGCCTCCAATTCCAACGTGACTCGATGCTTGAAGACCCACATGGCCTTGGTTTGAGGGCTTTGACACGGAAGACAGGTCGCTGTGCACCAGGAATACAGGGCAACCCAGTAATATGAGTTTGTTCCTAAATAATCGACTCTTCGAAAAGCAAGTCACCTCCACAGCATGTTCTTCGCATGCTACTTACTGCAGGTAGATGTCACGAGCCTCTAGGTTCATGACGACGAGCAAAACCAATATAAGAATAGGGAATGTTTCCGTTAGCACTCGCTCCTTCAGATACGACGTTACGTGGTACGCCTAGAAAAGAGATCTTATGGCCGACCAAAAAAGCGTCATCGCACGCGCCAAGTTTGCAAAAGACGCCTTGTCCGCGGTTGGCTTGCGCACAAGCATCTTTGTTGGTAGTGGCGTCAACCTCTACACTGATATCATTCGACAAACTGGTATTCGCCAAAATACAAGAAAGCTATATTGACACGCGACATGATGTCGCTTGGACAATTCCTTCGTCTATCTGCTTGCTCAGATGGCGTTATAAACCAAGCCAATCGACGTACTTAAAGCATCCCCATAACAGCGCGACACTCATGGTGGAGGCTTCACAAGCACACAACTCCGAATCGTGCTTTAGCCGGAGAGACGTGGGGTGTGCAAAGAATTCTCCACTGCACCACAAGCACCACTTTTTTGTCTTTGGAGGAGACAAGGGGTCTCCGGATTATTTTCTGGCACAGCACTCTTGAGTCCCGTGGTGGGGTGTTCTGTTCGGCCCGATTCTGGTTGACAAGACCACAGCCGGCGGCGAGCCCATAGCCGTCGGAACCGATCGAACGGCAAGGTGATATTGCCATGTTTTCGGCCGACGCTTTGATACAATACGATGAAGATCATCGGCACGGTACGAGTACAGGTTTATCTGTGCCTGTCGAACGTCTGCAAGCTTTACCATACTAAACGGTCTGAGAGTGCATCTAAATTGCGATGGAAGTAGATAACCATTACAGGCTGACCAAGGAACAGCTAAAAAGCTGGAAATTACATTTGTATACAAGGGGTATCGGTGATGCTGTTGGGTTGACTCCAATAGGAAGTTCGATTCTAGATGGACCACTCGTTCTTATTGTCATTGGCGGTCACGAACGGTTCATCGATGCGCTTGACGGCCATCTCACTGCAGAGCACACTGGGAATCTGTTAGCAAGCTGCTCATACAACTAGTGAGATTTGACTTACCAAGCGCCTGCGACCAGGGCATCTAGTTCCTTGACCATGCGTTCTCGTTTCTTGCCTGTCACAACGGCTCGTCCGACTTCGGTCTGCAGCTCCTTGATGCGTTTGCCTTTGCCCATTCCGACACTCTGAAGTACCATCTTGCCAAGGCAGTCAGCATGGAAAGAGTGCTGGCAAGGGAACACAAAGAACTGGCGCATCAGCAGAGGAAGTCTGCAGCTCCAACACTTCTCGCCAGGTTCAACGATTGCGTATCGCTGGTCGAGAGACTTGATGTCCTCCTTGATGTGTTGCGCGGTGTTCGCACTTTCATCCATCTCCCGCTTCAAACCCTCGATCTGTCGTGAGTATTCCTCAAGAGCGGCGCAGATCTCTTCTTTGAAGTCATCGATGACTACAAAGTCTGGGAAGAAGGGGATCAGGTCCTCGATACGCAATAATTCGCAGCGCTTGAGGAATTCCATGGCAGCCTTGATGCCTTTGCTTTGGCCAATGACCTTTTTCGCAACCTTTAACCACAACTTTTTGCGCAGAGCAGGATCGTTTCCAGGTCGGTCAGCCACGTTTGCAGCAAGATCCATTTCGTCATGCTTGAGAGCCATGTCCACAGCTTGAGAATATTGATTCATTGTGCAGTAGATGTGCACACATGATTGGACGCGTTGATGAGCAATACAAAGGCGAAGAGCAAAGTCTGCATCGTAGTTTTGCTCATGCGAGGCACTTTGTGTTTGGAGATATTGGAAGAGTGCAGTTTCGTCTTGAGTGGGATGTGCAGCATAAATCGACACCACAGTATTGTGAACTGCAGTTTCTGTTGAATGGCGTTGGTTGATACAGAATTGGAGGTAGCGTACTGCTTGGTTCTTGTGGTATGGTTAGCGGGATATACGTTGTGCACTCTCCACTGCTTACTTGGTTTAATGGAACGTCTGCCGTCTTGTTGTAGTTGAGCAGAGCGGGGATGAGCTTGTTGGCCTCCAGGTTGTTCTGTCGCATCATGACTTCTACAAGCTCAACAGCGACATGCGTCATAAGGACACTGCTGTACTGATAGAAAATCTCAGGGTCTGTCTGCTTCTTGAGGACTGACATGGCTTCTTGCCATCGTTCTCTTTGTACCCAGTATGACAGGACGTAGTTATAGTCGTCAATAACGTTCGCAAAATAAAGCAGTTCTTCTTCTCGTCCATGGCTACTGATCAGCTCATAGGTGGTCTTTCTGTCCAGGTCAGATTTATATTTGGTAACGAACTCTTGGAACTCGCGACGCATTGAAGGCAGGTCTTCTTGCACGTTGGCGATAGGAGCTGCTTCAGAGATTTCTGCTTTCGCCGAGATGGTATCGTCTAGGAGGTTCAATTTAGCCATGAAAAGTTCGACCAACCAACTAGCGACCATGATCCGTTGCATTGTTGACGATCTCTTGAGGACAGAGAGTTTTGTCAGTAAGTACTTCCGCAAAGCGTCTTGCTCTCCTTGGTCAATGAAAGTCAGTGCGACCTCCTCGAATGGTTTCGTGCTTCTGCCATACACCGCCGCAGCCTCTGAGAAGCGGCGTCGGGAAACGAGATGATCTCCAGACGCGGTAGCAACAGCATCCTTTTGCACCGCAGTCTTAGCATAACGCGATGCTGCATCGAACTGCTCGTTCCGGAGCATTATTTTCCAAACATCTCTGGCCTCATCTGTAACGACGACTTCGAAGATCTCGCGCTGAGTGAACAACCAGTATGTGTTTTTCTTGTGGTCTGCGTAGAGACCAAGTGGTGCATTTCCAGGTTCTAGAACAAGCTGATCATAGACCAAGCTACCATCAAGTCTGTTTATTGCGACCACACGGCCTTCGACCAGATGAAGTATGTGGAATTGTGTCAAAGAGATGGACGATACAGGTTCTAGGGAAGGCTTGTTTCGACCTCCAGAGGTTTGAGAAGGGGGTATGACCGACTTCGGTAACAACTTCGCTGGGGCAAAAGGACTGGTCTCTGCGGTTTGTACCAAAGCAGCAAAGTCTCCATGAAGTACACCCTGAGAGTTGAGCCAAGCAAAGACATTTTCCTGGGCGGACTCTGATAGAGATGCATCTGCCGGTTCGGTGATAGTGACCAAAGTCGACGGACCCGAAGTTGCGTCTTTAAGATGATGTACCACAGGCGTCTCTCGCTCGAGAAGCCTAGGATAGATTGAAGCACTATCTTGACGACCGCCCTTACCAACGAAGAGCAGCAGTCTCGTAGGAGTGGCTACCAGGACGCTACGCACATCCGAGGAAATCTCGACAGACAGACCAACGACGGGACCATCCTGAACATTGTATAAGGTCTTCAGATACTTCTCCTCTCTTCTGTAGAATTCCGTGCTAGGCTCGATATATGTTTCGTAGATGTTGCCGTCGGATGCGCCAATCAGGATCTCTCTGGTCGAAGCGGTTGGTTGTGATGGGTTCCAGGCAATGGACTCGATTTGCACGCCTTTTAGACGGGCCAATGGCTTCGGGGTTCGGGATTGTGTGTGCAAATAGTAGTTCTCGCCTTGTGTGGTGGAGATGACAAGATGGGAGGCTGAAGGATCCAGGAACAGACGTCGGATTAGGCCAATCTCGGAGGGCTTCTTGGGAAGGTCGATGTCGTCAATGTCCTCGGGACTGTCGAGATCGAATCGCAGGATACGGCCAGTAGAAAGGGCGAGGATCAGAACATTATTGGCGACTTGGGCAGCGACAAAGTCCGAGGAGATGTCGAAGCGGAGCTGGACTCGTTGTACATCGAAGACGGGCAGCGAGGGGTCGAAGCCGTCTGGGATATTGCTGGCGGCAGCAGCATAGCCGCCTGAAGGGTCGTAGGCCATAGGGTCGATACTGGACTATGATTGTATCATTGCTTGGACCAGATCATAAAGGCATGCGAGGAAGGGTATAGATTATGTGCAGCACGGTATAGAGATTAGATGCATGTCATAGCGGTCGGCGTTTGGTTGATTGACGCTTGGCGGTCACGTCCGCGGTCGCGTCTTCCAGGCCTGAGAGCTCGACAGCTTCGGCCTGCATCTCTTGTACACATCCACATCCATCACAATGTTCGCCGCTCGTTCCGCCCCTCGCGTTCTCAATGGCGCCCGCGCCTTCTCCACCTCGCCCGCCCACTCGCTGGCCCGTATGCAACTCATTGGCCGTCTCGCCGACCAGCCCGAGCTCACCCCCACATCTACCGGCCGCGAGATGGTGCGGTACGCTCTTGGTGTCAAGGGCGGTCCCAAGAACGAGAACGGCGAGAGAGCAACCAGCTGGTTCAGAGTCGCCAGTTTCGTCAACGACGGTCCCGGCAGAGACCTACTCCTGAGCTTGCCCAAGGGGTGAGGAATACAATGCTCTGAAGCCTGCCTATAGTCAAAATCCTGATGCTTGTTTAGTACTCTCATGTACCTCGAGGCCGACGCTCGCATGGACACTTTCCAGGCTCAGGACGGCTCCAATCAGACTCGTCTCAACCTCGTTCAGCGTAAGACAAGTCTGACTTCGTTTCACCAGAACCAACACGCTGACCAATGACCCAGGCAACTTCGAGGCTCTTAGCCGTCCCCAGAACCGCGGCTCTGATTCAGATAGCAGCGCCGCCGAAGAACCCAGCAGCGGACTTGGTGCTTCATAGATTGCTCAAAACTCGCAAGAGTGGGTAGGCATATGGTCTTTGTCTGTACATTGTCGATATTGCACAGGAGTCATAGTCCTCAAGCTCCAGGGAAACTAAACATGTAAAAATATCACGACTCCCCTCAGGCAGAGTGCCCGACCTTGTTCGGTGCCACGTACTTGTGCATTGTTCTCTGACAAGAATACATGTGAGTAATGTTCTTTGTCTCATATGCCTTTCAGAAAGATAAATCAAGTTATCCGACTTCGTTGTGAATATGTAGACTCCTCATCTGAAACTAGTCCGCGTCTCACGTCCGAATAGAGCGACACTATAGGCTATCTCAACACCCATTCGTTCACACACCAAGACACGGTCAAAGAGAAGAGATCAATCGGCACCTTCCAATGGATACTTTCCTGTTGTCAAGGCTTCTGTGCATGCTGGCAGCTAAGTTAGTTACATATCGGGAGTTTCGATTCTGCAAGACAGGCAGAGTCGCATGGCCCTGGCGAAGTTCAAGAATCACTATTCTGAGTGATGTTTCAAATCCAATGTGACGACTAATGGCCTTCAAGTCTTTGCCCAAAGTACATGCTTGTAATTTACCTTCTAAGGAAGGCACGCGCTATCAATCGGCAACCACGATCCACGACAACATCCTCCTCCTCAATCCTCATCTACATTCACACCACAACTGTAGTGACACCATCACATCGTCTCGCTGTGACGTTCGCAGCAGCTGCACTTTCTGCCAAAAACACCACATACACCACAACATTCCATCGTATTCATAACATTTCTTGACCATTGATCAATTCATCAAGCTGCCAACCAATACCGCCAGCCATGTGCAACACCATCACAATACGCTACTCTTGCAATCACTTTGTGCAGTTCCACCGCTCGACCTGCCGCAGTGTCATCTGGGTTACAAGAGCCACCACCAAGATCAGAAAGGTTCCCAAGCGCCCAGCGATCAGAAGCAAACATAGCGACGATCCCGAATTACCAAGCAGAGGCAGAACTCTCGAACGAGGCTCTAGCATATCAAGTTCTTCTCCATCACCCCTGAGCAGCCATAACCTATCTCTTTCGCCAGCGCCAAAGCTCGTTTCCAGACCTGCATGCAAGAGCACCCCAGAAATCATATTTCGCGCTCAACAAAAGTGTGGTCCTTGTCAGCGAATCTCCAGACGAGGCTTTCTCGATATCAGAAGAGCACGATCGGAACTGCCCTCACGCAAGAAGCGAAAGCATCTCAAGAGAGGTTGGCCACTCCCAGGAGGAAGCCCGCTCAAGCACGAACTTACGGTGGAGGAGCTGTTGGAAGCAGACGACCAGACTCGCTTGGATGCGGAACTCGGAGAAAAGGTCAGCGAGTTTGCTGTTCGTACAAGAAGGAAGAGCTTATGAGCTGATGACTTCTTTGACGCAGGTGAATTCGACTACACCGACTTCTAACAGTATCACGCGATTGCTTCATCTCGAACCCGCGCGTTTCTGGAAGTGTTGGAGACGTTTTAATGGTATTGGTCGCCGCTATGTGGACTTTAGGAAAGGCTGAGCAAGCAGAGTCACGAAGGCCGGCCGAGTCGTCCTTTCAACTCGGCTGCTTACCACGATCTCTCTGGACTCTATATCAATCGGATACAAAATCTCCATCTCGAGGACTGTACTACATTTCGAGTTTCAGCACATGGAAGGGGGCGGAGGGGAAGCCGATCGACAAAAAAACTGTTGCCGGCACCTGTTTCTTTTCGCAATGTCTGGTCAAGTATTGCAATTCTGCCGCATTACTCGGAAGTAACAGATGGGATGAGACCTTATAGCTACGTCAAGACAAGTTCCCGTCACAAAGCTGTTGTTGCCGTTAATGTATTGATGGGCTACAAGAAGATACGGAGTCTCATTACGATGGAGTATGCGAGGTCGAATCGAGAAGATCGAGGGATATGGAATAGCAGAAGTGTACAAGCAGTCAATGTGAGTTCATTCATCATTCACCCATGTGTTGCATTGTCACGTAAACGATGATTTGAAAAGTAGTGATTTTCTTTTCGATCAGAGCTTTCTCTGTCTCGCCGTGTCTCCCGCATGTCTTTCTTCGCTACTGTACATCTTCCATTGACCTTTTCGTTCGTCCTCGGTATTCCATTATCGTTCCTTCGTTATCCTTTCTCTCTCTCGAATGCTCGAAGCAAGACCTCCTCATCAAACCTCAGCTTCGTTCTCAGAATCGGGAGACTCGAGATAAGCGCTCATCTTGTCAACGACTTCCTTGTCAACATACTCATCCTCTGAACCATTCTCTGCATCCTCAGGGTGACCGCCAGCCTCAGCATCACTGTCGGCATACTTTGGCATCTTGGCAGCAGCACCACGACGAGCAGGCTTAGAGGGTGTGTCTTCATCAACAGGCTCATCCTTGATCTTGACACCCAATTCTGCCATCTCTGCCTGCATGTCCTCGTCTTCATCTTCATCTTTAGCGGCGACTTGCTTTCTGCGCTTGGCAGCAGTCTTGGTGGGTGGAGCCTCGTCGTCAGAGTCTGAGGTAGAGATGGCGGGCTTCTTGCGCTTGTTGGTTGAGGCCTTGCTGGCAGGAGTCTTGGTCTTCTTTGCGGTGCTGGGAGTAGCAGGGATAGTGCCGGTTCCTGCGAGGAGATTCTTGCTGTTCTTGCGAACCTTGCTAAAGTGCTCGGTGAACGCCTTTCTGGTGGGTGGGGGACCGAAGGAGGTGGCTGAGATTCAGAGTGTTAGAGTGTGTATGAAGGGAAGGTTTGATGATGGAGAAGGAAGTATGAGCGAACGGTAGGAAGATATAAGAAAGATGGAAGGTGCAAGTTGGAAAGAGCAAGATGAGTTTGGGAAGGAAGGTTGAAAATGTGATGCAAGAAGAAGGAAGGAAGAAAGTGTAATGCAAGAAGAAGGATGGAAGATGCGCGAAGAAGGTGGATACGTACGCCAGGAAGCAATCATGGCATCGAGGACATCGTTGCCGATCTTGATGTTGTTGTCGGTAAGGAGATGGTTCAAGATGAACTGGTCCTTATCACTGGTCCACTTGACAACCATGTTTGCTGATGTTCTTTTGTTATGTAGTTGTTATGGAGAGTGCAAGAGCAAAGTCGCGTGTGCGTCGATGGAAAGACGCGCGTGACTTGATGTGTTGTTATGGAGGTGTCTCGAGGTCAAGACGCGTAAGAGATAGGTAATGGAGGTGGAGTGGGATGAGAGAGGAAGACTGGGAGAGGATGAGGAGAAGAGTTTATATAGGATGAGTGGTGGAGAGAAAGACGAGAGAGTGAGGGGAGAGCAAGAAATGTGATGGAGGAGAGATTGAGCCAGGCGGAGAGGAGTGAGGAAGAGAAAAGAAAAGTGCAGGAGAAAATGGAGAGTGAGAAGAGGGCGGAAGAAGAGTCGGATCTGATCGTTGGAGAGTGAAGCAGAGTGAAACACGATAGTAACTTATCCAGTCCGATGTTCGAGGATTGATTACTCAAAAGACGTGTATCGACTTGGAGGAGGACCAGGGATTGTGTCCGGATCGACGTTCGGAGGCTGGTTAATGTCGGAATAATTGACAGAACGACTGAGTTGACAAAGGGATGCGGTCTCGGAAGGTCAAGACACCGTGGGTCGAGCAAGTTTCTCACGTCCAGAACTTCCGCTACTGCCTCGCGAAGGAGTCTGTCAGTACAAGCTCCCAACTGCAACCAATTTCTAAGGTAAGATTTTGATGATCTTGAATGTTCGTCTGTCATTCTTTCGTGTTATGCGCTATGTAGTCGCTCGGGGGAATAGAGGGGTACGAGTGGTAGGAAATAGAATAAAGTCGAGGAAAAGGTATCTCAAAAAGCAAACCATCCAACTCCCATAACTAGTGATGCATAAACTTAGGTAAAGAGCTCTGTGTGTATCGCCGTTTGTACGATCTACAACTGCTCATCCTCCTCGCCCTCTTCTGCAATACGTGTGGTCAAGTAAGCAGCGATAAGCGCAGCAAGACCACCAAATCTCAGGACCCAAGCGACACTGTCATCGCCAGGCGTGCCGCGAGGTTTCTGTAGAAGCTTGAAGATCAGACTCGACACAAGCGTCGCAATGACCTGAGGTGCAGCGATGGCGACGTTGTGAATACCAAGAATGACTCCAGCTTGGTCAGAACCTTCGGCTGGGTCGTCACCGTTGGCCAGGGCCCGACCCTCAGCGGTAGCTGGGGGAGGAATCTCATTACGACGGATGGCTTCTCTCTTCGAGATTTCGGCGGCAATGAGTGCGAAAGGCGCCCAATTACTCAACGCCCATGGGATACCAATGAAAGCGACAAGTACAGTAGCAGTAGTCGTGTCGTGAACGAAGAAGGTCAAGAAGGTAGCACCGGCGAACAGTAAATGTGACACGATCCAAGCCCGACGGAGGGTGAAAGCGCTCATCTGCACAGAGGGCATGCGATTCTTGATTCGTTCCCAACGATTAGGCTCGGACAAGTTGAGCTTGCTCGTAGAGTGCTGTGGAGTGTAAGCAAAGTAGTCGCTGCCGGTCATGGAGCGAGGCGTAGTAGGTGTAAAGGCACGAGGCGTGAGAGGGGTATGAGGTTGAGGCGATGGGGGCTCGAAACCAGGAGCGATTAGCAGAGGCAAGACAACTGCTGCAGCCAGGTTCACAAAGGCGAAGATCAAGAGCGCAAAGGTGCCGATACGAGTTGCACGCTCCCATGTGGCATCGATCTCTTTAGGGGACATGTGAGGGTTCTCGATGAAGTATGGCTCAACGTAGATCTCGCCAATATAAGTGGTGATGTAGAAAAGGAAGGGGAACCAGCCAATCCAGGCGAAGAACTGGACAGCGCAGACCTTGCGGACTTGTGGAGGCAGACGTTTCATAGAGCGGTAGAGCTCTGTGAAGAAAGACAAGACACCACCCTTTTGTGGAGGAGGAATTCCTTCAAGCCTAGGATCGCGCTCCTTGATACTGAGACAGGAGATGCCGACGGTGATAGACATGGCCAGAACTGCAATGACACAGAGAACCTTGAATTGGGTATTTCCAAAGAAGCCGAGATACTTGGGCAAGTTGACATAACCCGAGAGATAGCCCAAGATGTTGCCGAATCCAGACATACGTGAAGCCCATGCATTGGCATCGTTTTGCTGATGAGTCGGTGCATTGTCTACTATGAAGGCGCGAATGGCAGCTTGGACTAGAAGAGCTGTGATTAGCCAAGTTCCTGACACAAGATGACGATCGAGACATACTGGTGTTGATGGCGAAATCAAGAATGTAGATGAAGCTCACAGCCCAGACGATTGAGACAACGTGGACAGTCTGGGACTCGGCACCGACTTTGAAGATGGCGAAGAAGTTTCTCACAATCTCTTTGGTCCATGCCAGCAGAACGAGAGATATGATTGTCGCGATGGCACCTCCAACGATGAATGGCCTTCTCTTTCCCCAAGGCGAGCGACATCTATCGCTCTTGATGCCGACATAAGGCTGAACCAGTGTACCAGACAGTGGGCCGGCGATCCAGACAAAGGCGAGTAGAGACTTGCTGATACCCAAACTGAGTAGATATGGCTATCATTTGTCAGTCGCGAAGCGTAGTGATGGAAGTACAATGGGGCTTACCGAGCCGTTGGACAGCTCAACAGACCAGGCGATCTGGAGGCCACCGATTGACAAAGTCAAGAGGATCAGGTACCACTGGCTCTTTGTCTCTTCAGAGGTGATATTGTTCCAAGTGTCCGAGTCCTCGGGAGAGGGCATAGAAGAAATGCTGAGGCCAGACTCGATGCTTTCGCGTCTGGGTGCTATCAAGGGAGAGGTCTCATCCTGGTCCTCCTGCTCCTTCTGTGCGTCGAGGGAAGCGCTCGGCCGGGCATCGTAGGAGTCGCGGTGGTATGAAGCATTCTTGAGAATGCCTCTCGGACGCGGCGAGGCGAGAGGTCTGTTGTTCGACATGGGTCGACCGAGGCGGTGAAAGTTGGTTGTGCGTGTTGATTGTATTTATCAGATTGCGGGGTCCTTATTCACATGCGATTTGGAGGGACAAAGAGTCGTGTCGGGTTGCTTGGGGTGGTCGCGGTGGACAAAGGTGTCGCAGGGTAGGGACGGTTATCAGGCAAGAGTGTCGACAGCAAGCAGCATGACCTTGTGGGCAGGGAGTCGATCACGAGTACGGGCGTGTGAGCAGGTGGGTAGGGAGGATCGAATGATAGCGGGATAGGGTTGACTAGCGTGCTCAGGCGGTGTCGACAAAGGCTTCGTCAGACTGGGCCTTAATCTCCTTCGAGACTTGCAGCGACCTTGTCGTTTATGTAGGTACAGAAGACTGGCGGCTCAACAAGCATGTGCTTGTCCCACCTTGACCACGTCTTTTTGTGCTAAGGGTGACGTATCTCGAGATTCAGGATTCATGGGCCGCCCGGGGCAGGGTGACTGTTCGAGTGATGGACACAAGATCAGCGGCGGGCCGAAGCAACCTCCTTTTCTGTGGGGACTGACGCGCCTTTCCCGCATGGCAAGCCGCAAGCCGAACGCCGACTTGCCCGTGCTTCAACTTGTCCAGAGTGGAAGCTGTGCCAGGCAGAAAGGGAGCAATCCATCAACTCGACTTAGACACATAGCGCCATCCATTCTGCGTTGTCGACTTCTTGTAGATTTTTGCACCAGAGTGCAAACCGACCGTGCCTAGCCACTTGGACCTCTGTATATGCGTATGCGATAACAACCTCTACAGGCAGTTGACCTGCCCCACCACCACAATTCACACCATGGCTTCCATCTTGCGCGATACCGTCTTTGAGCTCCTCAGTATGCGAATCTGTCTTCTCTGTATGTCCGGATAGTATGCTGACCCCGAGGCTTCAGAACGCGAGGCTGCAGACGCCGACCCAGATGGTACACTTCCTTCCACCATCCTCACCACCAATGAGACAACTGACACGACGCGACAGAGCCCGAGGCTGGCCAGAAAGAAATCTTTGCGTCATGGTCGCTCTTCATCCTTATTATGCTGCTCATCGTCGCCCTCTTCACCAGTTACATGCTCCAGACGAGGAAGATTCAGGCCGTCCACGAGACCGTCCTGTCCATCTTTGCGGGTACCCTCTTCCATACCACCCCGTGTCGAGATACTGTCCACTAACCCTTGTCTAGGAATGGTCATTGGACTGATACTACGTCTCACCGCCGCTCAATCCGTCCTCGGCGCCGTCAGCTTCGACTACCAGTTCTTCTTCAACCTCCTTCTACCACCCATCATCCTAGCTTCAGGCTATGAACTACATCAAGGGAACTTCTTCCGCAATATTGGAACCATCTTGACCTTTGCTTTTGCCGGCACCTTCATCTCTGCCATGGTCTTGGGCGTCATCCTCTACGTATGGACGCGCATTCCTCTCGAGGGCTTAGACATCACCTTTGTCGAGGCCATCTCCGTCGGCGCAACTCTCTCCGCTACTGATCCCGTCACCATCCTGGCCATCTTCAACACTTATAAAGTCGACCCCCAACTCTATACCGTCATTTTTGGAGAGTCGATCCTCAACGACGCTATTGCCATTGTCTTATTCGAGACTGCTCAAAAGTACAGAGAGGGCGCCGCCAAGGGTCATCTGACTATCTTGAGTCTATTCGAGAGTATCGGTGTCTTCTTGCTGGTCTTCTTTGGTAGTTTGATGATTGGCTTGGTCGTCGGCATTGGCACGAGTCTTTTGCTCAAGTATACCTTGGTCAGGCGTTTCCCCAAGATCGAGAGCTGTCTCGTCGTTCTCATCGCCTATGCATGCTACTTCTTCTCCAACGCTATCCACATGTCCGGTGAGTTGCGCCACTTTCCGACGAAAGAGCAAAGCTAATTCTTTGCGCTAGGAATCGTCTCTCTCCTTTTCTGCGGAATCTGCATGAAGCATTATGCTTACCACAACATGTCCCGTCGCACACAGCTAACAACAAAATTCATCTTCCAGGTCATGGCTCAATTGTCCGAGAACTTCATCTTCATCTACCTGGGTCTCTCCCTCTTCACCGAAGCTGGACTCGAGTACAAACCCCTGTTCATCCTCGTTACTGTGGTCGGTATCTGTGTGGCTCGATACTGCGCTGTCTTCCCGCTATCCAAGGCGATCAACTATGTCATCCGATACAGAGCTCGTAAGCTCGGTCGTGAAGAAGCAGACGTCCTGCCCAAAAACCATCAAATGATGCTCTACTGGGCCGGTCTTCGTGGTGCTGTCGGTGTCGCTTTGGCTGCCGGTCTACAGGGTCCCAATGGATATGCATTGCGCGCTACAGTGCTGGTCGTTGTAGTGTTGACAGTCATCATCTTTGGTGGCACTACAGCCCGTATGCTGGAAATTCTGGAGATTCGCACTGGAGTCGTGGAAGAAATCGACAGTGACGACGAATTCGACATCGAAGTAGTGCCAGGATCTGGCGGAACATTTACTAAGAAAGGTGGAGCTGGTTTCGGGCATATACCACGAGCAAGTCTGGGCGGAGGTATTTCTCTTGCCAGTGTTGCCAACGGGCGCCCTCGCGCGGAGAGCAGGTCGAACAGGGCAGCTTTGTACAGCACTAGCAATGCCAATAGCCCTCCCATCCGTCCTGGCGATGGACTTGGCAGAAGAACAAGCAGCAGGAGTGCACGAGAGCAGGCCGCGGCTGAACAAGGTCTGCTTTACCCAGATCAGAACGAAGACGTCTCTGACGGTGACGAATCAGGGCTCGACTTGCCACCATCAGCCAGACGATCACCACTCAGGGATTCATTCCCTACAGCGACTGGGGAAGATACTCCATACGCTGATGACAGAGCTATCGAGGCAGGTCAAGCAGACCCGAGCCACCTTACGGCTCGCGGAGCATTCAATCAGTTGATGAACGCAACCACCGAGGACGCTGGTACCCTCTTCTCAAGGATCGACGAAGGTTTCATCAAGCCACACTTGTTATTGGATCCTGGCGGCACAAGATCTCCTCGTCCACATGGAGGCGCGTAGGATGTGTCTCTTGGATTGTAAGTGTGTCTGTAGAATGCATAGCGCAGTAAA
This sequence comes from Aureobasidium sp. EXF-3400, assembly GCA_024195585.1. Taxonomy (NCBI): domain Eukaryota; kingdom Fungi; phylum Ascomycota; class Dothideomycetes; order Dothideales; family Saccotheciaceae; genus Aureobasidium; species Aureobasidium sp. EXF-3400. Next base: position 23,654 of record SWBL01000059.1, read on the forward strand.
ACTGCCTTTTTGTAGATCGATGTATCTATTATGACGACCATTACAGACTCTCACTGGGTGCCACATATTCTGAAGCAGCTACCCAAAGTCACAGTCGTATTCAAAGCGGAAACCTTGTCCAGAGAGAGCCCAAGGGACGACGGCTCTCCAGTGGACAGTGTCTTGCTTTCTAAAAGCATAGTGTGTCTCTGCAGGAAGTCGTACTTGATATCTCTTCTTGAGAATCGTTCAACAATGATAAGGCTTCTGACCAGCACGACTAAACTAACGCTTGCCTCCCAGCAAAACCAGAGCAACCTCCAACTACAGAGATGCACTAAAGCTACAAGGCTGGGGGCAATGTCCATTGAAAGTCGTGATGCCACTGAGTCTTCTGTGGACATATCTCTGGATTTTGAAACAATTCTGCATCTCTACGTCTCCCTTTCGGCAACATCCAGCATACGAGAAAACTACATTGTCAAACAAACGCCCTCGGGTCACCGTGGAAAAGCGTCCAGATACCTGAATCAGTATCCCGACATGAAAGCAAGAAAGAACACGGATTCAAAGCACGATGATCGAAATATTACGATACAATCAAGAGCGAAAGAAGTGTATCCAGCCATTTCGTCCTGTACCCGCGGGAAATTTGCCATGACATACACCGAAAATGTTCGGAAACGTAGCGATTTGGTAGAACACCTCTTCTTGTCTTGGTACATTTCCATGGAAAACCAAACTTCACGATCATCACGATGGAAAAAGTAACTCGATTGTTTGAGATCTGATTTTTTGATTGTCGTTGCTTGTTCCTACTTGCTTCGTATCGTGGAACCCGGTCTAATCATATAGACCTTTTCTCGCTCTGAAGACGCATTCATCATCTATCTTCTTCTGATAGCATGCGAAAGATGGCGAGTAGCCGGCCGCTGCTTTAGACTTCCTCCTTGATGATGGCAGCGACAGTGGCATCCATCATCTCATCATCTTCGTCATCAGAGTCGACACGCTTGAGCTTGGTAGGGGTCTTGGGAGCGCGCTTGGTGACACGACCAGACTTGACAGCTGCTGCAGACTTTCTATTAGTAAACGAAAAGTAGAATGGAAGAGAAGAGAAGGTGAAGAGTCAAGACTTACAGTTAGGAGTAGAAGTACCGCCCTTCTTGGGAGTAGCAGCGGTCTTCTTGCCTCCAGCAGCGCTCTTCTTCATATTCATGTCCATGCGTCCAGCAGCTTCGGCCTCGGAAACGAGAACCTGGGCTGCCTTCTTGTAGACGCGAGTGCGGTTCTCGATGGCGTCGTAGGTTTCGTTGAAGTAACGGGCAACAGCTTGACAGTCGACCTGTGTGAAGGTTGGTTAGTGGAAGTTGGTAGTGAGAGGCAGAGGAGAGACACTCACTTTACCGCCGTTGGAGGCGATGATGGCGGCGACAAGGCGCTCCATGTTCTCAAGAGTCTTCCAGTCGGTAGGCATGTTGGTGATTAGGAGTGGGTGTTGTTATGGAGTGGATATGTGGTGGGACAGGTAAGAGAGCAGACACAAAAGTGTGCGTTGGATTGGATGAGGAAATGTGAATGTGCGGACGTGAAAGAGGATGATCAACCGAAGAGAAGAAGAAGAATAAATAGCCAACGCCGAGGCGATCGCTTAGTCGTCGAGATATGTTGCAAGTGAAGGAAGAAGAGAGAGCTGACACTAGTACGCAAGCCTGGATTTGGTCTTTTGGTATGCCCGGTCTCCTAGTTGGGATTTTGCAGAGGAAAGCTCTCACATCGACAATGGTATGAACGGAAGGGACGATGACTGATATTAACTAGATGTAACTACTGTTGAGATCAAACCAACTTCATACACGGCCAGAAACCAGTGTGTCGTTGTTTGGCTATTTAACCCTTCGAGTTGACATGCATACCATGATTGTAGCTTATAGAAAGTCACATGGCTATCTCAGTATATGGAAGTGTCCATTGAGAGCCTGGCTAATCTAACAGATATCAGAGGCTCTCAGTGGACGTGCAGTAGACTGAAGTCGTCATACTGTGTTTCTATATTGTCCAAAGAATGCGTTACATCACAAGGAAATGATATCAACACCTTATTGAGCCCAGTATTCATGCTGGAGTGTACCCGATCTGTTGACCTGGTGATGCTTAAGATCGAGCTTCTCATGTAGACATCAATGTTGATGAAGTTCATGGTAACTGATATCAGTCATGGCGAACAACCGGCAAAGTTGGGTTGACTCTTGTATGGTAAGGAGCCGGTGCGTCGTCGTTTTCCTGACCGACTCGAGGCAGCACGAATATGACAGTCCTCTTAGTCTTCCTGGTATAGAATAGGCATCCTGGTATAGAATAGGCACGACAACAGAGCACGAGGACAGACATGGAACTGACAACAATTCGGGAGAGATGAAAATGTTCATTTGGCGTTACTCGCCGGATAACTGCAGCCTGCGCCATTCGAGTCATACTACAAATTCAGACGCTTGCTTGAAGAACGGTAATCAAAAGAGCCATGTCTTTGGCCAATTGATGTTGAACAGTGGTTGAGTAGAGCTGCAAAGACAATCAGTATGGAGACAAAGCTTGTAGCGAAGAGATCTTACAATCAAGCCTCATCCTCATCCTCGTCTTCGTTCTTGACGACCTTCTTGGACTGCTTGGACTTCTTGGTGAGAGGAGTGCCCTCGTCCTCGTCCTCATCTTCATCGTTAGAATCAGCCTTCTTGGCCTTGGCCTTAGGCTTGCGCTTGCGGGGAGTGGGAGTAGCGGCAGGAGCAGCGGTGGCTCCAGTGTTGGTAGTGGCAGAAGCAGATGGATCGCCAGCCTCCTTCTTGAGCTTGGCGAAGCGCTGGCTAGAGAATATGTGAGTCAAAAGAACGTAGCCGTGACAGGAATGATCGTACCGAACAGCCTCCTTGGTCTTGCCAAGCTGAGTAGCGACGTCCTCCCAGTTGGGGTTGACCTGAGCGACTGAGATGACAGAGAGGAGGAGTGCGCGATCCTCGGCAGCGTCCCAGGGAGCCATGATTGTTTGGTTGATGTAGTTGGTTTAGATGGAAAGGTAATGAAGAAGAGTGATGGTTGTGTGCGAGATGGAATAGAGAAAGAGGAACGTGATGGGGAGAAAGTCGAGACTGGGAAGTCTTGTGTTGTGAGATAACACGGCGGACACGGATTTGAAGTGAAGGTGAAACGCTATCGTCGGCACAACGATGATGTCGCAGTGCTCAGGCAACACGGTAAGACTCTGCGAGAGATTCTGAATCTATCCCCGAGTCTAGAAAACTCCTTTACACCTTGATGAAAGGCTTGAAGTGCTCACACCAATGTACCCGAATTGCATTACTGTTCAAGACGTGCCGACCCTGGTGCACATAAGTTTTGCACCGAGACTGTTGCGCAAGACCATCGGACTTCCATGTTCTTCTTTGACATCATACAAACCAGTGTTTCTATGAGTATTGGAGCCATGTAGCTTGTTGTGTCCGTTTTTTGTGGTCGTATTGGAAAGTCTCTCTTGTGAACAGACAGTTCAAATCAATGTCTTTCAAGAGACAAGAAGACATTCACGACTGAGGCCAGAACTTGCTTGCTTGCTTCATTTAGATTCTCAACAGAAAATCTGGTCAGTTCGAGGGTTTGCTTATGACTTGTTGCTAGGATCTTGGTTCTGGACTGATTGTGTTTTGAGCATTTGCGGCAAAACCTACCTGCTTTCCTTCAAACTTGCGAAGCTTCATTGAACGACGCAAGTTCTCAAGAAGACACGATATAATTGCACCTAATAGTCAGTAAATCAAGACATCTTTTTCGACAACTCAGTTGTCGTTATAGCAGGTGGTGAGAAGCAGGCACGGCTTGAGGTTGAGATTTATGCACAGCCAGATGCCGGTCAAACATCGGGTCGACTTGTGCCATGCATAAAACTGTATAGCGGAAAGCATTTTTATCAACTCTCGAAGAACGGACTGGCCAACTCCACCAACCTGTGCATCTTATCGGATTCTGGAATCCGGAAACGAATCAGAAAGCCAATCTAGGCGCTCCAAAACTTGTATTTTATATCTCAAACCATACACCGATACACCAAAGACAGTCCTCTGAATCCAACCATGGCAAACCATGACGACGAAGTAACAGCCTCGGGCAATCAATCATATCCCCAACTCTCGGACATAATCTTCAATAACACAAATAACAATTCTTTCAACAAAGTCCTCGGAGAACTCAAAAGAAGCACTTTATCAATACCAAATCGACTCCGCTCAATCAAGCAAGATGCAAACTTTGTATTCGAAGTAGCTTCCGCATATGGACTACCATTAGTAGCCAACGAAAGATGTGGAAGTTGGTATATTCCACCGGAGCAGAAGAGACAGAGTGCTTATTTCAAGAGCACGGATGGACATATGGCACAATGGAGTTTCAGTCTCAGAAGATTGAATCTGCAGGTTTTGGAGACGATAGGAGAGTTCGATGGGTGTGTTTCTTCTACTTCCCCTTGGATGGTTCGTAAGCTGATTGTTTGAATAGATGCATCATAGTTGACTCTACACGACGAGGCAAGAGCATGCCTGATGCTTTGTCGAAGACGATACCTATTTGGACAACAGTCATGAATTGTGTTCTGTTCCCAGAACAGACAGAAAGTCATGAGGTAGTCACACCACCAACGGTGGTAGGAGCATCTGAGCATGCCCAGATCGCTGCACGTATATCGAGTTTCGTCGAATCACTCAAAACACTGGATCTTGACCTTGCAACCATTCGTCAAAAGCTCACTAAACCATTAAGACCAATTTGGGTAACGCCAACATCGTCTTTGCCAAGTGCTCCTCCAGAGTTTTCTTCTTTCCATCCAGTGGTTCTTCTCACAGCATCTTCCCGTGTTTCTGGCTCAGAATCAACGTCTGATACGGGCTACGTCCAAGGCGCTGCAGATGATGCAGAAGCCTGGGCTCAAGGTCTGACTGCCCCTCTCTTCTGGCAACACAGTGAGACTCTACTTTCCACACCCGAAGACACGATCGAAGAGGTCATTGCAGGTTTGGTGGCGCAAGGCGACGGCAGCAAAGGGTCACAGCTCACTGCCATCGGACCTGGTCAGCGCGTGGCGATTGGCACGATAGACGCTGCAGAGACAGATGCACGAGAAACAGATATCGTGATCACAGCGTCGCCAAAAGAGAGCGAGGTCTTGCGAACCAAGATGAAAGCACGGTACCTGCATCTCACCCTTGCAGATGGAAAAGTAGGAAGCCGCCAATTGCGACACAGCCTACCCAACCTCATCGCTTCGATAAAGACACAAATTTCTGCATCTCCAATGTTTCGCTTCGTCGTTGCGGATGCCAGTGGTAAAGACCAGGGTGTAGGTGTTGCGTTGGCGATCTTGTGCTTGTTCATCACCGATGATGGAAACGTCAGGCCTGTGGATGAGATTAAGGAACCGCCGAATGGTCTCAACAAGCAAACCATCAAGCAGAAACTCAGTTGGATATCGATCGCCAAGCCAGATGCCAATCCCAGTCGGACGACTCTGCAGAGTGTGAACGCCTTTCTGCTCGGATAGCGCCGCATCATACTAGTTAGCATAGCGAGATGCCGGACGACTGGCTAAGCGTCATACTCTCACAGATAACGGATGAAAGCCCTACTAGCTGGCGCTGCTTCAGGCCTTATAATCTGACGATATTTTGAATGTCTTTGAATTGTTCGTATAATAGCGTTTCGTCGTAATTATTAGCAAGTCCAGGTAGTGACCGTATGTACCTCGAATGAGCAAAGATGTACCTTTAGAAAGTGCCGGTGCCTGTGATGCCTCTGCGCTTGTTCTGGCGCATAGCGGCCTTCTCGCGTCTCTGAGCTGCACGTTCCTCCTGATCCTTCTCTCTAGCAGCCATTTGAATATCTCTTTGCTCCTTGGCCTCTTCCATCTCCTTCTTCTTACGAGCAATCTCCACACGTTGCTCTTCTCCCTCGACTCTCAGTTCCTCCTCCAGTTCGCGTGGGTCTTTGAAGCCTGCGAGGTCTTGGCCAGTAGCTTCTGCAAATGATTCAAGATTCATAGAAACTGCTTCGCCGGCCAAGACACGATTCACACGGTCAGGATCAAGGCGTTCCTCACGGATGAATTTCAGCTTGATTTGACGGCGAGTCTTGGGTGCGAACATCTTCGAAATGATGAAGAAATCGGTACCGAACATGCGAAGAGCCTCATAGAAACGGTCTGTCTCCTCGTCGCTCCAAGGATCAGACTTCATTTTGAAGAATGGCACACGGTCGGTAGGATCACGTCGACGTTCGTTGATCCAGCTCATCTGATTCACACGTTTTGTCAAGTCGTCATTTTCGGTTACGACCAGGTTCTCGGCGTTGCGCTCGGCTTGGGCTTGACGATCGATGCGCAAACTGTCTTCATCCACAACCAGGTTTCCTTCAGCATCTATGCGTAGTCGGGGTCCGCTCGCAACAGCTGCTGGTCGAGTGGTTTCTTCAGTAGTCTCGCCTTCCGCATTTTCACCACCTTCGGTATATTCGGTTGGTTGAGTGTTGTTGTTGAGGGTAGTAGGATCAATACCAGCCCGAATAGCTTCCGCTTCTGCCACTCTCTTTCTCTGTACCTCGTCCCAGTCGATAGCAGCCATCTTCGTTTCTCTTTCCGACACTTTGCCAAAACCTCTATCCTTAGTAAGTTCGAACATGGTGGTTTCTGAGACGTCGATTTCGTGGTTCGCTGGATCGTCGCTTGGGTCATCCTGGCCAGTAACTCCATCTTCCCCCTCAACTTGCTGTGGTTGCTTCTTTTTCTGACGAGCCTTTCTCGGCTTGGGCGCAGGACGAGGAGCAGGTTCTTCTGTCTCAATGATGTTTCCATTCTCGTCTTCCACGACTGTTGCGGCCGACTTGGGTGCACGTTTAGCTCTTGAGGCTCTGGGCTTTTTTGGTTTCGCAGCAGGTGTCGCACTCGAGTCGGCGTCTTGGGCACCACTCACGGCTTGAGAAGGGTCGTCTGTCTCGGCTGGTAGCTCGGCAGTGGTAGTAGTCTTTTTTTGTCTCTTTGCGCGTGGTTTCGGGGCTGTAGCAGGTGGGTTGGCGGGTGGCAGCATCTGAGCTACGGGGGCTCGAGGTTGTTCCTGATGACCAATGAGGGTGTTGATCAACAAAACTTCAGGGTCTACTTCCGAAGTGGGGAGTGCCTGTTGCGTAGTGACGATAGTTGGAGACTGCTGGATTGTGGGCTCCTCGGATGGCGCAGCAGGCGGAGGGGTGGGACGCTTTCGTTTCTGACCAGCCAGCTGGTTTGGAGAAGATGGCTCATGATCGGGTGGTTGCTGTAGGCGAGGAGAGGCATGAACGGTAGCAGGATCGGGCTGTGGCTCGGACTGAGTCACAGGTGGAGTTGAAGCGACTTGCGGTCGCGGCGAAGGAGACGGGATTGTTTGGCGATGCGAGACTTCGGACTGGGCCAGTGACAGCGGTGACGGCTCTACATGGTGTGGAAGGGAAGCTGGTGAGGAAGGTGTGGGCTGTCTGATAGGCTGTCGATCGGCGTTGGTGGGTTGAGTAGCGGATTGCTGAGTTGCAGGTGGAGTGGGCAAAGGATCAGCTGTAGCCTGAGTCTCGGGTTGTGTTGAGGTTGTTTCTGGTTGTGAGGCGCCAGCAGCAGTGTCGGATGTAGTTGCGGAGGGAGTGGGCTCGGACGCAAGAGCAGGAGCCTGTTGGTGTTGGTCGGGTTGGACAGCTTGAACAGGCTGAATAAGGGGCGCGGGTTGAGCAGCCGCAGGGCGACGACGGACAGCAGCTTTTGGAGCGACTTTTTTGCCCTTGTCTGGGAGACGCGTTAGTGAGGGGCGTGTCGCGATTCTATTTGGAACGGAGATTCCGCACTGATGGCCGAACTGGTCAGGGGTGCCATGTTGTTCAAGCGCGCATTTCTTGCGAAGTTCGTCGGTTCAAGTCGACAATTTCTGAATCGATTGGTGATAAGAAATCAGTTGTAGAGAAATGTCGTGAGTCGAGGAAGCATTTCAAAGTTCCGCGCAGGCAGGCGCAACCGCAAGCCGCCAAGCCTTGCGGTTGCGCAACAACATTCAACTCGCTCCTTCCTGTTTCTCCGACCTCGACGACTTTGACTTCACCCATCCGTTGCCTCTCTTTTGCCACGCTGCCACGACAGCTACAGCGGCGCCATCTCGCCATACACAGGCCGATCGTGACATGACGCTCTCCGACACGACCAACCTGTCTGTCCACACCCAGAAGCCCGCCATGGATGAGCGTAAGAGATCCATTCAGCCCGACTCGGACGACATCTATCCCAGCAAGCGCCACCAGACCACTCAGAATGCGCCCGCCATGAGGATGGACTCTGAGAAGGAGAAGGATGTCGAGGTGCGCCTGCCCCCCTGCCATCTTCAATTCCACGTGACCCTCCCTACTGACACTGTCGACAGTCATTCCAGAAAGACGCCATCCTCCGCCAGATGAAAGAGTACAAGCGCGAGAAGGCCCTCTACGAGTCTCAAGTCCAAGACCTGTCCAAGCGCTCCCAACACCATGACGATCACTTGCGCATCGTCGACTCATGGTTCACCCAGGTTGATAATCCCCGACATGTCCCCATACACCGAATCCCGACGCTGACGCCGCCGATTCTATAGTTACTCGACGATATCAGAATTCTGGTTGGCGACCTTGTCTCAGACCAAGAACCTGAGGCCGGTGAACTCTTCCGCTCATCATTGCTCTTCGACGACCACTCCCAATTCGAGTCTCACCTCAAAAATCGCTCTTCAAAAATAAAGGCCGCTATCAAGGATGTTTTTGGCAGATTGCCTGCCGCTGAGCCAGAAGTCAGGAGTTTGCAGGAAAGACTATCCGCCCTCTTGGCTACAGAGAAGGCCCATGTCATTGAGAGCCAGAGACTTATTGGCGAGCGCGACCAGTTGTCAGAACGCCTGGAACAAGCCTCGTATCGTTACCTTCTCGCCGAAAAGAAACTCGATCGCGCAAAGAGCGCTCAAGTGCAGAAACTCGAGCGCCAGGCGATAATGGGTGGAACCTCCGAATCCAGCTCTTCCTCAGAAAAGAAGTCGACCAAGAACGAAACTGCTGAGACGAATGGCGATGTCGACAGTGCTGTTCACGCCGCCGCAGAAACAGCACGCAGGGAGGCTCTAGCTGCGTCCGAGAAACGAAAACTCCAAACAGAACAACTCGAAGCAGAAAACAAGCAACTAACAGAAGAATTGACCTCTGCCAAAGTTCGACTCACATCACTATCTGATGAAGACTATGCCAAAACCGACCTTTACAAACTGCTGAAGTCCCAGCACGAAGATGTCATCAAGCGTGTCAACGATCTGGAAGCCACTAACTTGCAGTTGCGTGAGGAAGCTCAGAAACTGCAGGCCGAGAGAACGTCTTACCGCAACAACATGGAAGAGGAGTCGCAGACGAATACTACCGACCTTGAAAGCCAACTGGCACGCGCCGAGTCTGATCTTGCCCGTATTCGCAACGCAAGAGATGAGCTGTCAGCTGAACTTTCCGTTCGCAAAGGATCGCAGGAGCAGAGTCAGGTAGCTTCGGACTCTATCAAGGAGTTAGCAGCTGCCCGAGAAACTCGCATTGTTGCCCTGGAATCAGAGGTTGAACGTCTAAAGTTGCAGATCGGAGAGAGCACTGCGGCCTCTACTGACGAAGCTCTGCAAGGCATGTCGATTGAAGATTTGAGATCAAAACTCAAGACGCTCGAAAATCAACACTTACTGCTCAACAACGAACTACCCTCTATGGAAGCAGCATGGAAGAAGACCAAGAGCTTGGCAGAGAGGAAAGTGTCTGAGATCATGGAATGGGAAGAACAGCGCACACGTATCAACGCCGAGAAGGCGAAAGCCGATCAAAAGTACTTTGCTGCAATGAAGGCAAAGGAAGCCCGCGAGAACGAACTTCGAACCCTCAAGGCGCAGAACGCAAAGAGTTCCGAGATTGTCACGCAGCTGAAGGACGCCGAGAACAACAGCAGATCCCTGATTATCAATCTGGAAAAGCAGATTTCCGAGTCCAAGGAATCATTAACCTCCCTTTCTCAACAAAACCGAACAATGCAACAAAAACTCAGCGAAGGAAACATAACTTTGGAGAAGCTCCGCACACAAATCACGGACATGAAGAAGTTGGTTGTTTCAAAGGACACTGCGTCTTCAGCGGCAGCATCAGCGAAACGACAAGCCGAGGTTGAGCTTGAAGAAGTCAAGGTCCGCTTGGAAGACACCAAGAAATCACTTGACAACATGAAGAGAAAGGGATCCGGACGGGAGTCAGAATCGGACGACTGGCGGGTAAGTGCAACTGAATCTCATTACATTCATCATGAACTGACGATAAACAGAAAATCGCCATTTGTCCTGTCTGCAATTCGAATCTCCGCAACACCGTTCTCAAACTATGCAGTCACACTTTCTGTCAAGGCTGCGTACAGAATCTTATCGCCAATCGATCTAGGAAATGTCCATCTTGCGGTAAAGCGTTCGGCCATGCAGACCACATGCCTATCGTTCTGGCATGAGTTATAGTTTTGGACTCTGCTACACAAAATCCTATTCATCTGGAAGACTGTTATTCCATTCTACGATACCCTGGCTTTTTCCCCGGTCGCTTTCTATTGCTTCTCGCTTCGATGGGCGGCTTTACTTGTTCTTGGGATAGACGTGTCAAGCATTTCACTCAGCAAAAGTCATGCAGACTCCAGGGCTGGCCCAAAATTATTTGCTCAACTCGCTTTGCGTGACGAGATATGAAGATCTCGACGCCCTACAATTGCTCTTACCCGTCACACGAGCAGTTTCACATCAGACAGCAGCATCGCTAATGATCGAAGAACCTTGGATACTTGGGGTAGTGCTCTTCTCTCGTTCAGACCGTCTCCGTGTCGAGCCAAAGAACACGTACACAGTTGGATGCTCGACCTGTGCATCTACTGGTGTACCATATGCTGCCATTCTATCAAGCCGGTTGTACTACAATGCCTGTATTGATGTGAGTAGGCGCATGCTTTGTCGGCACACAGGTTCCAGCACTGGGTTTGTGAATATCATGATGGAACACGATAGCATTAGCTCGAGGAAGATATGGAGTGCTGAAAGGCACCCCTGCTTTGAACTTCAAGATAAACAAGCAAAATCAAAAGTTTTACCAAACGTTTCAGCCCTGCAAATATTCACATGCCTCTAAAGATTTTCTCGGATTTTAGTGTTGTTGTCGTGATGATCACTCAAGCCAATGAAAGTTGATCATATACGTTGCGCACCAATCGCCATCACTTTGTATTCTCCGTGAGCTTCTAAACTCATACAGCCAGCATTGGAAGGATCAACAAAAAGCACCACGAACCCGCCTGATCTTCCATCCGGGAGAATCTGCCACTTTCCTCCGTCGCTCACTTGCAATCCCAAGTGCCGGCTTTGGGCCAGCAATCACCCTCTGTCTGCCTGGTGACTTTCGCCTTGCATCTCCTCTTGTAGTGTACATTTCTCATTTGTGGATCGTTCTCTGGGAATTGCTCGTATAGCATATAGCAGGCCTTAAGCATCAATTCGCAGTTGTGCATGCCTACGTTCTTGCGAGGGCAACGTCCGAGGAAATCCTTCTGGCGCTTTTCGAGTATGGTGAGGTCGGGGTCGTAGGTGGAGAGGGCAGCAATTCCGGCTGTGGAGTTTGGAGTAATGATTTGGGATGGAGTGGTGAGTGGTAAGGCTGGAGCGAGCATGATGAGGCTGCTGAGCGTAAGAAACCAGAGGTAGAGGGACCAGAAGATTGGAAACATGGTGTCTTCGTGGCCGTAGAAGCTTTTTGGGACAGGAGCGAAGGAACGGATGCGAGATAGCATTCTGTTTGGGAGCTCTCTATATACTGAACTCATAGAACCTTTTCCTTGGGTCGAACCACATTTGAGCAAGATATAGATCATATGATATGCTCATGCAACCATGATGAGTGCCGCTTCTGATGAATACTTGTCGCAATGCATACCCGTGTCTACAAACCTTGAGACATTGCTACAGCAAACTGAGCCCTTTCAATCTTCTGCCCTGTAATATACTGGATGACTGCAATTGTCGAGGGTGCGAAAGAAGAGGGAATGCCAGAGATGGAAAGAACTTGTTCGTCGAGGCCCTTGGGCTTTGTGGGGGCGGCCCGTCCCTCATGTCAATCTTCGCGGAATGACGCGCCGCTATCAATCTTCAAAGTTGCAAAGCAGAGAAACTTTCCTGCACTCGAAACCCATATAAACAATCCGCAAAATAACATGGGCAAATCAAAGCGTCGCAAGACTCAAGAACGCAGAGAGCACAACGAAAAGTCCAATGGTGGACGTCCCAAATTCAACGTCCGCGACGGGCCTTCACGACCGAAACACCAGCAATCGAGACCCTCACACGCCAAAACGACTCCAGAAAAGAAAGAAAAGAAAGCAGCAGCAAAGCAACAGCAGCCCCAGAACCAAGACCCGATAATCCCTTTCGATCCTCTCGACCGTATTCTTACCATTGGCGACGGCGACTTGAGTTTCAGCAGAAGTCTGGTGGACACACATGGTTGCGCTGCTCTGCTGGCCACAACCTACGATTCTGCAGAAGAAATACTGGAGAAATACCCACAAGCGCAGGAAAACAAAGATGCGATAGAGGCAGAAGAGCAAAGAGTATTACACGGTGTAGATGCCACCAAACTAGGACAAAGGGAAGTCAAGAAACAAGCTGGAGGTTGGGAAAGAGTCATGTTCAACTTTCCACATGTGGGAGGAAAGAGTACGGATGTCAATAGACAGGTTAGGTATAATCAAGGTACGTTTCCTCTTGGCCTCATACTGGTTGCCAGGATCGCTGATTACAATGTGCTAGAAATGCTGGTTTCGTTCTTCAAGGCTGTAACACCACTCTTAGCTCCTCATGGCACCGTCATTGTCACTCTCTTCGAAGGCGAACCTTACACCCTCTGGAATATCCGAGATCTCGCTCGTCACTCTGGCCTAGAGGTCCAACGTAGTTTCCGCTTCCAGGCTGATGCATATCCGGGATATGCTCATGCGCGAACGCTAGGAAATATTGAGGGAGGTGGTGGTTGGAAGGGTGAAGAGAGGCTGTCAAGAAGCTATGTCTTCCAGCACAAAGGTGCGGCTGATGTGGTGAAGAAGCAGGAGGCTAAAAACAACAAGAGGAAGAAGATGGAGGAGAGTGATGATGAAGACAGTGATGAGGATTAAAGTGGATGAACTGGTTAAAATCATTGTTATCTATATTGTTTGATACCCCCAAAGCGTGGATATTACGCCGTTTTGCATCTATGCTTAGCATGATAGGAGTCCAAAGGGCGATGATTGCACGCACGCGATGCATCCCTCTCAAAAGCCGACTGCGTGTTTGACGGCCTGCATGGTCGACTCGGCCGATTTCCTCGCCTTCTCAGCACCAATCTGTGCAGCTTCTTCGATCATCTTCCCATCACCACCGACAATCTCTTCGAACCTCGCACGAATGGGTGTCAGATGTCCATCCACGACTTGTGCGACTCTATCTTTCAATGCTTTAAGGCTGAGACCTTCGAACTCTTTGGCATACTCTGCAGGACTGGCTGCACCATGATCCGAGCTATCAAGGTTGAAAGCAATTTCGATGAGGTTAGACACGCCAGGACGGTTTGAAGGGTCGTATGTCACGCCTTCAATACTATCTGTTAGAGCCACACGAAGCTTTTTCGTGATCGTAGAAGAGGAATCTGTGATCAAGATGCGTGATTTGGGGTTCGGTGCCGATTTTGACATCTTGTGGGTTGGTCGGTCGAGGGCCATTACTCGTTTTGCGGGAGCTGCAGAGGTTGTGGTCAGTTTCGAAGTCGTGAGAGTACATTGACTGCAAAATTTTTTCGAATGCGGAGTGTATTGGTGTTTGAGAAAGACTTACATAGTAATGTTTCGGGCTGTACAAGGATCTTACCGCCAGCTAGGTGATTGAAGCCAGCTGCACACTCTCGTGCAAACTCGAGATGCTGAGACTGATCATGGCCAACAGGAACGTGTGTAGCTCTATGAATCAGAATGTCTGCTGCTTGCAGCACTGGGTATGAGAAGAGTCCAAGTTTCAGTTTCGTCTTGGTAGACGAGTCCAAGGGATTGGCGTTTTCGTCCAGGTCGAGTTTACTCTTTGATGTACGTCAGGAATCAGACTTAAAGAAACGGTGATGAGAAAAAGAAGAAAGAAGAGGGAAAAGAAGAGGAATGACAAGAACCAACCTTCCATTGTGTCATCCTCGACAGATAACCCATAGATGCTGAACAACTCAATATCCACATGAGTTCAGAATGAGCAGGTACCTACATTCCCCATCAGCCTATAGCCCTACTACATTGCCTCACTGGTGAGTAATCCTACATCGCTTTGGAAAAAGATAGTACACTTTTGAGGATCTAGTCCAACAGCAAGAAGAGCAGCCAACATTTCTCGCTTGGAAGTCCTCAAAGCCTCGGGGTTCTGATGTACGGTGATGGCATGCAGGTCTACCACAGAGTAGATCAAGGATGTGTCAGAAGAGGCTTCATCCTGTAGCTTGACCCATTGCTGCATGGCACCCAGGTAGTTGCCGAGATGTGGTACCCCGGTAGGCTGGATACCAGAGAAGATGACTCTTCGCGATGGTGTAGCATCAGCGCCGTAGAAGCGGGTCTGTGCTCGTCGTACGCCACTCTGAATCTCAGAGCGCGCCAACACTGCTCTTCCACATTTTGAAAACATCGAAAAGCAACACAACAAGGTATGGACCAACTCTGATGGCCTCTATCAAAAGAAGTTGCTTCGGCGTCGCGGCGGTATCGGCAATAGCGGCTAATATCCGGCGTCGGCAGATCGGCATCCGATAACCCCCAAGACTCAATGGCTTGGGCTGGCAAAGGACCGTGCACAGAGCGTGCCGCTGACGCGCCATCCGCCGGCGCAGTGAATGTCGCTATACCGCAGCCAGTGAACAACAAATCCACGCCTGGAAACGACTCAATCCTCGAAACCGACTCTGCCTAAATTCCTCGCTCAACAGAAGGCAAACAACACACCCAAGGAATCACCTATCAAGACTGCCGTCAAGATGTCTTGGGCCGGTTTCAAGAAGAACGTCAACAGGGCTGCCACCCAGGTCATGGTCAAGACTGGCCATGTCGAGCAGACCCACGATCGCAGTTACGAAGTCGAAGAGCGCCGCTACAGAGTCATGGAAAACGCTGCCACCCGTCTCCAGAAAGAATCCAAGGGCTACCTTGACAGCTTGCGCGCAATGACTGCCTCGCAGATGCGCATTGCTGAGACAATCGACGCCTTCTACGGAGACGCCGGCGCCAATGATGGTGTCTCTCGCAGCTACAAGCAGGCTGTTGAAGACTTGGATGCCGAGACTATCAAGGCCTTGGATGGTCCCTTCCGCTCCACCGTCCTCGACCCTATCAACCGCTTCTGCGCCTACTTCCCCGACATCAACGAATGTAAGTCATGACTCTCCCCTCCCACTTCCTCCATACCCTTCCACCTCCCTCTCTTCGCAGCCTTCAAGACTAATCACCTTTCTCTCCACAGGCATCAAGAAACGCAACAACAAACTCCTCGACTACGACCGCGTCCGCGCCCAAGTGAAACGCCTCACCGAAAAGCCCGACAAGGACGTTACCAAACTGCCCCGCACGGAAAAGGAAGCAGAAATGACACGCGCCGCCTACGATCAACTCAACGAACAACTCTTCAACGAACTGCCTCAACTCATCGAACTGCGCGTTCCCTACCTGGATCCTTCGTTCGAGGCTCTCGTCAAGATCCAGTTGCGCTTCTGTGCTGAAGCTTACTCGAGAATGGCTCAGGTGCAGCAGTACTTGGATCCTGACACTAGAGATCAGTATGCCAATGGCAATCTGGATGCTAGAGTTGAGCAGGTCTTGCAGGAGATTCGTGAGTTGAGTATTGCTGGCACTGTTTGAGCTTGCGTTGTTTGTTTGCGCAAATCGATCAACAGCCCACTTCTCACTGCTTGTTTCACTGTCCAAGCCAATCGTAGATGTCATGAAAGAAAAGACAGAGTTCCACACGAAAGAGAGCTAATCACCACTGGCATTTGATGTGGGAGAAGAGCACATCAGGCGTTTTCTTTTGTTTTCAAAGGGTTTTCAATTCTCTCTCTCCCCAGAATCCAGTCGTCCTAGACCATGGATTTTCTTTTACGGGGATGAATTAAAGTTATGTAAATAGAGTAACGAAAGTCAAAGCATTTTAATAACTGTTTCTTCTTTTGCGTGCCCGAAAGACAGCTTCTCTTTCCTTCTTTTGTGTCTGTACCTGATCCCTGAGATGCCTCTGCGGCTGCTCGAGTCACAAGCTCAGTCCTGTACCGGAAGTCTATGGACCCGCTGTCCTCGGCGCCATAATCAATCGCATCTCCACTTCTGTGACTCTTTCGAGCGGGTGTATGAATACTGCTGCTGTTGCTGGTATATTTATCAGACCAGGTGTCCTGGGAGATCGGCTGGGAGTGGACCGTAAAGCCATAATCGTGATCTCTACTCAAGCAGGATAGGCTCAACGGTTTCTCCCTGGACGGCGTTTTCACCATTGGCAGGTGCGGTGGAGATGGCATTGTTGATCTGCACTCCATTGCTGTGGCCGTTCTGCATCTGCTGCAGCTCGAGTTCAGAAGGTTGCACCTGAGGTACACCACCCGGAGCACTAGGTTGAAGGAATGTCTGCAGAGCGTAGATGGGTCCGTCGAAGTTCTCGCCATCAAACATGACAAAGTTCTGAATGGGTTGCTCGCGCTTGCCGAGTACATTGATGACGTCCTCTGCGAGTCTGCCACCAACAAAGGCGGCGGTGGGAACAATCTCGCTGCCGATATTGTGCAGGAAGCTGCGGAGGAATTCGGCCGTGAGTGTCTCAATTGGCATTTGGAGCTCCTTAAGCTTATTTTGAGCCATGCGGGTGAACTCGGCCAGGTCAGGGCTTGAGTTCTGGTCAGGTAGGTGGTGGTGGTTGCGCTCAAAGTCCCAGAGTGCGCGCAGACACGGGAGAAGAGGTGTGACGGACTTCATCTTACGACGGTTGCGGATGAAGTCGTCTGGCAGGGGTGAAGTGTTGGCTAGGAGTAGTGGGGAGTAGATCTCACGTTTTGTGACAGTTTCGATGTTTTTGCCGTTCTGCTTCTTGGTCGAGACTCCAATGATGCTGCGTGTCATGGATTCCGGCTTGATAACGGCAGGCATGTTTGACATCTCGCGTTCGATGATGTAGTCGTGCAAGATCAAGTCGGCAAAGATGAAACCGTAGAAGCCATGGATACCAGAAGCGTAGAACGGACGGTTGACGAGTCGACATGCGGCATTGATGGTAGACATGGTCTCCAGATTTTGATCACAAGCGATGACGAGTTGGAAGGGAGCATAGTAAGTCTGGTCTTTCGTCAGGATGTTGCTGCTGTCGGTTCTGACTGCAACTCTTGGGTTTAGCTCTTGAAGGCGTTCTGCAGCGGCTTCTGCTCTCTGTAGGGGAAAGGTCAGCCAAGATCACGAGCTTAAAGCCATGAACACTCACGTTGCGACCAATGTCTTCTTCGCGAACGAAGTACTGAGCGCCCAGGTCGTCTTCAGTCACCTGGTCACTATCGACGATGGTCAAGGAGCCAATGCCGTTGAGAATGAGGTTCTTGGCGATCTCGGTACCCAAGGCTTTGACGGAGATGAGCAGAATATTCGCAGAGCGCATTCTACGCGCGAAAGATTAGTACCCTCTTTGCGATGTGGGCGGAGCAACTCTTACCTCTCCTGAGCCTGTACACCCCAAAGACGAATTTGACGGTCATAGAGCGCGATCTCATCTGTATAGCTTTAGTGACCAGACTAGAAGATTGGTGATGCGCGTGTTCTTACCAGCGCTCATGGCTTGTGCTTGGGCAATAGCAGCGACAGTCTCGGCGGCTGCATCGTGATCCTGGGTTGCTCCGTTGGTCTGATTCACTACGGACTATCAGTCTTTCTTCTTTTGACTCTGATAATGTTCGGGTCTCCCATGGCTTACTGATGTCACCGTTGGTAGGCAAGGCGATATCGTTAATGGACATCCTGCTGAGTTGAGAGCCCTCTCTGGCTAGAGATGGTTGTACGTTGTGATTTGATGCTTGTCAAAAGTGTGATTGATGAACCAGATCTGGTTGAAAGAGTTGTATATGCACAAAGAATAGAAGAACCAGAAACAAGTGAAAGTTGATTGTCTCGCAACTGGACGTGGCTCCGAGAAAGTGATGGAATCCGCGGAAGCGCAATGTTATGTTCCAGATAGTCGCAGTAAGCGATTGAGCAGCAGATGTTTTCAAGTGGAGCCCAGTGAGTAGAACAATAACGCGATTGATGACGAACCAGAGGAAATAATGTGAAGTTGCGAATAAAAAGTAAAAGCATCCGAGTCCAAACCTCAGATGCGCGCAAGTGGTCATGGAATGCACGGACGCTTTGTTTGAGTCGGCATCGTCTTCCCCGAGCACATTCGCGACCCTGATGAACACCTATGAAGCTTGCTGTTGCCCTTTGACACTCTCATAACATACACATCTTAACAGCACAAACTTAAAATTACAATGGACGCAATCATCGAGTCCGGTCGCAAGATCTGGGAGGGCGAGATTGTAAGCCTTTGCATTGTAGCAAGGACAAGACGAACACTAACAGCTCCTAGGACTTTGAGGGTCAACGCCTGGTCGAGATGTTCTGCAGCGTCCTGTTGACAACAGCTGGAGTATGACTATCCTGTCCATCATATATCACTCAACACCCATACCTCTACTCCGCCATCAGCCTCACCACACATCAATCGACGTCCCGTTTCACACAGAGCTGATCCCGTTATAGGTCCTTGCCTTCATGGTCGGCTTCGCAACTCAGAACATTCAATACACTCTCTGGATCCTACTTGGTGGAGCTGCTCTCACATTCGTCGTATGCGTACCGCCATGGCCCGTCTACAACAAAGACCCCGTCAAATGGTTGCCTGCAAAGAGGTCAAACGGCGTCGCAGGCATGAACATCACAGTCGACGGAAAGAAGGTGCAATAGACTTCACAATGCATGGATATTCAGGCGTTTGCGGGACAGGTCAAGGCAGCAAGTTACTCGCCTGGCCGGACAGGAGTTATGGGATCATAAAAATGGCATGTTTCTGCCTTTCATTAACGTGTGCGCAACACGAATGCGCCGAGTTGTAATGCTATGTCTTTGGTCGTGTGATGTCTGGCCGAACTCGTCGACGTCTGACTGATTGTGTGCTTTCCCTCTGTCCGCAGAGCTGCTCTTTCTGTGCCTTGGGGTATAGTGTGATATGCGGCAGATGGCTGGATGGCGGGAAGTTGACGCTGGAATGCATGATAGCGTGCGGTGAAGCAAGGGTAGGTGGTCGGTCCAAGTGGCGAAAGCGATTGTTTATCGGCCGTACTTCTGGAATTCCCAGTCTCTGTTGTCAAGAGGGCAGACTTGACGAGTCTTGAGCCAACGAGAGATGCAGTGGAAGTGGAAGGCGTGCTTGCGTGAGGTCAGTAAGGTGATAATTGATCAAGATTGGTAGAACTTACGTTGCAGATGCCCCAGGCTACGGTACATTCCTCACTAGTAGCAGATGCTTGGTTGGCTTGACAGTCGATGCCTTGTGTTGCGGTCAGTATCGGGTGCAAGTGTGAAGTGAAGGTAGCAAGCATACACAAGTCCATGATGTGATTACGGCAAATAGCACAGTTGTCGACAACAATGTCCCAGGCCCACAGAGCGACAGCGTTCCACTATTACGGCCAAATCAGTTGTTGCTCTCATAAGACCGGTCGGGCGTGTAGCTTCACCTTCTTGACTTCGAAACGTTTCTTGCCAGAGTCAGTAGCAGTGTCGGCCTTGGAGGTCTTGGTCTTGGGAGGAGCATCGGTCATCTCAACGTCGGCCATGTTTACTGATGAGGTGTGCGGTAGAGGCACAAGTATTTGATAGTGGAGAAGAACGAATCGAAGGGTCGCGTGTCGCAAGAGTGTAAAGGTGGATACGGATGTGAATGTTTGATGGCAACGCAGGCAGCTGCTGCCAACACCGGAGGCTCGAAACGCGGAAGCTCGGCTCAGAGCCGAACGTGCTTGCGTCAGATCCAGATTTAGATAAGATCCGTCACGCGCCTGTGATTGGTGCGATTGTAACCGTCGGGCGCAATTGCCAACCACGACGACATTCACGTGCGTCCTCGCGCCTACCCTTAACAAGTCATTCATTTTCCTTGTCTCAGCACCCAAGAAAGACACCTACTACACGTCTCTGGCACCCGCTTCACGCGATCCACTCCTCGTTCACTCGCACTCCGACACTTTTCGATCTCTCGATCCAATATTTACCTCGGTCTTACGCGCCATTCCAGGACGTCAACATCCCTACAAAGCTGCCCTGCCGCCTTGCGCACTGGTCATGTCTACCGTAATCGCTGCTCCCTTCCAACAACCTGCGGCCTTTGCTTCTCAATATCACAACATGTCCAATAGCCCTACACAACCTACCGCCCAGCGCAACACGAGGCCCCCGCGTGCTCGCAATGTCAACATCCACAACGACGCTCAGAACACCCAGTCCGACTCTGGCCTTCCCTCGCAAGCTACAACTCCAAAGTCAAAGAAGACCAGACCTAGGGTAAACGACAACCGTGCTGCTTCAAACAGCGACGTACCCAAGTCAACGAACCCTCGTTCCAAGGCCCCGCACAAGTCACAGTCACCTACCGCTACTCCTGCGAAAGCCGCTGCTTATGCTGGCCCCACCTTCCATGCCTCTCCTGCCGCCTCAAATCTGCCAATGCCCAAGTTTGCTTCCAAGTCGGTACCCCCTGTCACAACAGCCAACTCTATGCAAGCAAAGCTCGATGCCGAGTCTACAAAGCTTAATGCTCCCTCGCCATCTCTCGACAATGCTGCCCCACAACAATTGTCAAGGGAAAGATCTCCGCTCGATATCTTCTTCAACGCCGACAGGCAAGAGCGAGCCATCAAGAGTTCGCCTTTGGCCCAGAGACGCACTACCCCACCTGAAGCAAAGGGCATGTTTAACCTGGACATTGACACTTCTAGCAGCCCTGCTGCCAACCGAAACCAGGCAGAGGTCGACAGACAGGCCTATACCCAGTCACTGAAGAACTTCCTGAATCTGCAGCCCTCCACCACTTCGCCTGCCCAGCCTCGCGCTCAGCCGAACCCTGCATTCCAGACGCCTCAGCAGCAGCGTACCCTTGACGCCGACCCTTCATTGCACTATGGCAACCGCAGTCTGACACCACTTTTCCACGCCGCTCGAACCCCATCTTCGCCTCAGACCAACACAAACTTTACTCCTAAGCGCGAGCATTCGGGTCATGCTCAGCAACCCTTCGATCCTCGTGCTTACCTCGAGTCTCAATCACCGTTCATTTCACGTCCTCAACATGCTACAGCCTCGCCGCAGCAGCATCACTATCAGCCTCAGCCTTACCACAGTCCTGCACAGAACATTGGAGCTCACCGACCACAGCCACCCCCTCCCCAGCGTCCAACAGAACCTGATCGTTCGCCTGATGTCAAAGGCATGGAGGCTAAGCTCAAGGGCATGCTTAAACTCACTTAGTCCACGCACTCTGGAGTTTCATCTGCCTGATGTGGCCGATTCCTGCATGCTCTGACAGCATCTCGCTTCTCTTCGTTGTTTTCTGTTGCTTTATTGCATGGTGATCAGGATGGTTCTACATCACGCCTCGCCCTTCCATCATGCTTATTTTCGCGGGTCTTCGGCACTAGATTGCCTGTCCCTGACCAGTTACTGGATATTCTAGCACTTTTGGGATCATGTTCTCTCGGATTTTTTGGCAATGGTAGCATCGGCATGGGGAGTTCAAGAGCTAGCAAAGCGCCGCGTTCGTCATTCTTTGATCAACAATCCTTCTGGGCTCTTATTTCCTTACCGATCTTGGGAGTTTCTTGGAGTCTCGACATCATGTGGTATCTTAGTGCCGCTTTGCTTTTCTCCTGCTTTTTCTTCTATAGGCGCTTGCTTTTTTTTTCACTCATGCTTACTTTCCTTTACAAGGAGTTGCGTTATCTGGCATTTGGGGCGTTGAGGAAAACATGGACACTTAGGGACCAGTCAGGAGGCGCGATCTATCGATTCTCATTATTTTGGTAGGTGTGCGACGATACCCTTGCTGCTCTTTGGTTCGCATTTGCGTTTTCTCTTCTCTCTCTTTGCGCTTCTGCCATCCTTTGAAATTTATCAGTCGTTATTTGTTTATTTGATCAGAAAAAAACCAAAAAATCATACTTTCCCAGGAGCTCTCGATGGTGCTGGTCATGTTTGATCAACCTGAGCTCTTGGTCCAAACCTCTCTGCTTTCATTGCACGTACAAGTCCGGTCGCCTCTCAGAGCATGTGCTTCTCATAGGAGCGGCAGGCTTCTGTTTTAAAGCACGCTTTATTATTTCGTCCTTCGAAGATCGGCTTTTTATGAACATCGTGTCATTGGGTAAGGGCAAGACGCATCGTTTTGCGCACACAGCTCATCTATAATCCTGCAGAGCCGCAGAGCCGCAGAGTGTGCCTACTGTAGGCGACATCAACTGATGCAGTGTGGTGTGTACCAAATGATTACTGTGTAGCTGACCACGAAACCAGATAGCAACACACACGAAATATTTTTCCTGGCTAATGAAGAAGCACGTGGTCGAAGAAACAACAGTTGAAACAGAGAATAGTATAAGGATAAAGACGGTATCAGAACCACTATATTGTTTTGCCAGAATATGTCAACATCCCCTGGAATCGTCGACTGGAAGTTCGACATCATCTCAGCACTGAACCCAAAACTCTGCGCGACTTCTGACACGAATCAGCTCAAAATTCTCTCGAGGCACAACATCCATGTCTGAGGACATGATAGCTGGTAACGAACAAAGTCGGCTCCGGTCGGCCTTTCCAGCGGTCCAGGAGACATCATCAGACGCCTCCTTAGGAAGCACCCACACCACCCGTCTCCATCGCCTCCACAACTTCTGGAGGACTGGTCTTACTCGACTGCCTCTTACTCCTTCTCCCACCCTCTCTACTCTCATGCGGTCTGATACTCTGTCTCTGCTCCAACAAACTGATAGCACTAGGATCAACTCTCAATCTCACAACGTCATTTGCAGGCTCGGAAGGTGTGGGAGCGGCGCCGATGACGCCAGGACAGATGATGGAGTTTGGTTTATGGGTTGCGCCAACGAAAGCTGCGGAAGCTGAGTTGAAGGCTGAGATACGGGCGCTGCCGATTGCTGAGATTGAGGTGCCGGTCAGGTCTTGACGTTTTGGGAGGTGGGCGGTTGTGGTGAGGGTAAGGAGGGAGAAGAGGGTTGTTGTGGTGAGGAGATGCATGATTTGATTACTCGGATGTTTTATTAGGGTGTGAATGATGATGATGAAGGGAAGGTGTGAGGAAGAGAAGAGACAAGCATGGGAGGAGATGTAGTTGAAGTCATTGAATCCTCAATGTCAGGAGAGCTGTGGTAGAAGCTTTGGGTAGTTGTCTCTATTGACTACAATCCCCACATGAAGGAAGTCACGATGGGATAAAGTTGAGGGGAAGAATGGTGAGCTGTTCGTGGTTGATCTCTGGGGAAAGGGTTCCTTCCACTTCATCACTTGTACCTTCTATGGCAGTCTTCAACATTTGGTATGTACAGTCGTTTTCGTTTTCTGTATGTTGTAACAAGTTAGGCACTACCCACATTGACATGACCTTCCTTGCCAAAAACATAAGCAGACGAGCGAAAGCATTTTTCCTTCGAAATAATCTCATCGCATAAACTCAAGTCCATCACCTCCACATTTGAAGGTTCAATCCAGATCCAACTCCAGTCATCAATATTGTATGGGCTTTTCTCTCTGAAACGATCATTCACTGAAGTCGACGCTGTTGTTGTTGTGGTGGTGGGCCTCTAGAAGATGATGCCACACTTTCACTGCGAGTACTTCTTCTGCTGCGTGATGATGAAGCATGACTTGCCGCCCTTTGTCTGTTTTGATCCTCTCCATATCCAGGTTGATCTTGTTGCTGGTATTCCTGTCTCCAAGTGCTTATCCTGGTGACTTCTGTTCCATCATCATTGATATATATGCTGGTTTCTGAAATTTCATAGCCATCGGGGACAGAAGGCAGAGAAGGAGGATATCCGTATCTTCTACGGCGCTCTTCGTCCGAAGCACGCATATAATGCGAGCTGTGGCTGCTGCTGTCCTCGGTTCTGGAACGGGGATGCCTCTCAGAACGTGGATCGTACACATTGCTTCTGTGTCTGGACGAACGCGATGCATGGCTCTCAGCTCCAGAATGACGTGAAGAACTCTCAGCTCGGCGAGAGTGACCTTGATCGCGCGGCCTATATAGCTCCATCTCTCTTCTTGGGTTTGTCGAGCCAGAGACTTGAGGAGCAGGGACATGGTCTGCCCAATCTGCAACTCGGCGATACACTTCACGAGGAGATGGATCTGGATCTCTCCTTCCCTCATCTTCTGCATATCCGTACCCTGAACCATACCCGACTCTAGATGCGTATGCAGGAGGTGGCGTAGGTATATATCTTTGTGGCAGACTGTCTCTTCTCAGTCGGATGGGCACATCGTCGAGGTTGTTGCGATTTGTCCATGGCTGCTGGGCGATCCTGACCCTAGCTGCTTCTTGACATGCTGGACAGTCTCCATCCTCGCCTTGAAAGGACTCACGCATTGCACTTCTCCAACCTTGACATGCGTAGACTGGTCTTCGCTGTTGTGCTATATGACAGAGGTGTGGGTGGTGGACTGAGTGGCCGCAGTTGGTATATACAATGGTGTAAGACCTGCACATATTTCGTGGTGGATAGATGGTTTGATCTTCGTCTTTGATCTGAAGAACTTGGCTTGTACCGTTGGAGTTGGATAAGAACGGTTTGAGTCTGATTGGGGGGAGTGTTCAAGGTTGTATGTGCAATGCTTTCTGTGCACTTGTCGAGCTTTTGATGTTGGTGTATCTGTTTCTATTCCTTCAAGGATGCAGAGTTGTTATATACTGCCGCTCCAGTGTGATAGGACCAGCAAATGCGCTGTTCAGCACTGCACACCGCACTGCCATCTTCAACAGCAAGGAATATAAAGCCAGTATCATCGCTGCATCGTTGGCAGTGGTGATGGTGGGTGTCCGTGTGATCAGGTGCTTGACATGTTGCTCATGGCCAACCACTCTTCTTAGCTTTGTGATCTGGGTGTGTGCAAGAAATCAGGATGGCCTGTGACAGGCACGAGCTTATATCTCGGTGAGCATCAAAGGAGCGGTTGCACATGGCTTGTAACAGAATGTTTGATATCACGCCAGACGTCTCTCTTTGGTTCCGGTAGGCTCAGCACACTGCCACGTCGCTTTCTCTTTCACGTATAGGTGCGTGTGCTTTTTCTTGCTTCTTGTTGCAAGGTAGAGGTGTCAATATCTGATCGAGAGATAGTTGGCCAACGCTTTGATGTGTGCAGTATCTTGATCTATTTGGCTAGTCATGGCGCTGGATCTCGGTTGTCAATGAGCGGTCATTGCAACACAGGTAGCTACAATCAAGGCACAAAAGGACTGGCTTGAGCCGGGTCACCGTGCGAGACAGAGACTAGCATCCACGTGTGTATGTGATACACTCTCGAAATCTGCAGAACCGTCATGTTTTTCGTCAACAGCAAATGGGATTTCAAAAACTGCTGGTGAATCTTAGAGCCAAGTACAGCATATCCGTCTTTGACCTACACGCTGCTCCCCCTCCTTCTGGGATCCAAGTCTCGTGTAGTGCTTCCGTACTTGGACCACTGCTCGGCCAATGGCGGACATGTTTACTGTAGACCAACCCGATGCCGACCTGATTGGTGAGCGTACAGGTGGTAGCACGTCTCGGAGCGGACCAAGCCTGGTAGAACGAGAGGCAGAGTTTTTTGTATCAATTCACACCCTCGAGGGGAGTGACTCTTCAAAGCTGGAAGAGGTCGACGGCTGAGCTCAAGGACGAGAGCGAGAAATTTCGTCGGGCTGATGAGCGAGGTAAATCATGAATTGATGGTTTGACATACAGTCATGCAGACGGTTGGAGTCTTTCATAGCAGATGTGGCTCATCAAGAACCCACACGGAACATGTAGCGAAAGGAACTAATCGAAGTCTGCGCTCCTCGACCAGCCGTCCAGACCAACTTGTCTGAACTCTACCTCGGCCTCTTGACCAAAGTAACCAGCTTCACGCCATGAGTGCATGGTGTTCTTGTCATAAGGACCATGCGTCTGTCCACCATCTCGAGCATCTACCCAGCGAAACTCGAACATGGCATTATCATCTGCCGGTGTGTCTACAACGGGATCAACCCAGTCTTCGCCAGTCTCGCGCTTGTACAGACGTTGTAGCAGTTCGCGTTCATGATCGTAGATGTCGGGGTTGTTGCGACTGAATATGGCATCTGCAGCGGCGGTAATGGCTTCGACGGCAGCAACGCGACGCTTCTCGGCAGGATCTTCCTGAGCACCTCCATCTGCATCCACATCCATAGCATCGGATTTGGCAGCTAGCTTCTTTTGCTTCCATTTGGGCAGCTTTTTCGTCTTGGGAGCGGCTGCGTTGAGACGCTGCAGAGCTTCAAGCACCGATTCGCCTTTGTGAAGATGTGTAATCAGAGTAGAGAATAGGTCAGATGTCAGCAGAGCGTCATCGGCAGCGGTTTGCTTCCTTCGTTCTTCGTCTCGCTTCTCCTGAGCTGCTTTGGCCTTTTTCATATCCTTCTTGTTCAGACCCTCAAGCCAGCTGTCGTGAACCGAGTCTGGATCGGCAGCCTTGCGGATAAAGTTGCCAGCCTCGTCGAATCGACCTTCCTCGCCTTCCTGTTGCATGTTGAAAGCATCGAGCTTGGGAGCGTGCTTCTTCTTGCTGCCAGCCCCTAGTTCCTCGGCGTCTTCGTTCTCGTCATCTAGGCGGTCGCGTTCCGAGTCGCTACCACTTTCGCTACTGCTCTCGACGCTGGCATCATCTTCGGCGCGTGACTTGCCCTTTGGATCGAGAGTGAAGTCGGCGCGAACGTGGCCGCCGGACTTGCTCTTATGCACCTGACCCTCAATGTCGTCCATTTCCATGAAGCGTACGTCTTTCTTGGCCTTCTTGCCTTCGCCTCTCAACTCTTCATCGTCGTCTCCATCTGCGGTGCCTCCTACACCGCCAGCGCCCTCGTCGACGTCGGCAAACATGTCCATCTCATCCTCGTCTTTTGACTTTCCGTTGTTTTGGGGAGCTTTGTTCCAGCCAGCGTTCTTCGAGCTTTTCGTGTCGGACAATTTTCCTTCCTGTTTTGCGAGTTCCGCCTTTTCGTCTGCTCTAGCTTCAAAATTGTCGTCGCTGCTGTCGCTCTCGTAACCGTCGAGCTTCACAGCGTTGCGCTTGGTCTGCATACCAGCCTTGCCGATCTCATCCAGTTCCAGGATAGCATCTTCTTCCGGGGCATCGGGCGCAAGAGTCGAAGGGTTGCGGTGATCGAATCGCGGCTTCTTGGAGTCGGGCGATGTGTAGCGTTCAGACGCTTCGGCGGTGCGCTTGGGGCGAGTCCCTCCAGCGGGCATAGTTTGGCGTCCGGCAGACATATTGCGACCGCCTGTTGTATCAGATGAAACTGAGTTGTGCGGTGTGTTTGCTGGATACGATTGGAGCTGAGCAACTTTGTGTTTACCATGAATCGTGCGTCATGGGTCTGTGCAGATGGTGTATAGCACGGAGTATGGTCAATGATCAATATCACACCTGCTTAGAAAGACGCAGTTGGTTTAGTGGCTCTAGTGATATGATTCATTTCATTCTCGAATAGACTATCTCCTGGTGATGTATGCAGAAATTTAATTGAGTTGTATAAGTAGGTGATTTGAGAGCGGATTTTAGTCAGGGTTGCCCTATTCTCTATGAATTTGACGGATGATCACGGCAGTTCTTCGAAGCAAGGACTTCTTTACACCGTCTAGAAGACGTGTTCGTTTCTCTGATATATTCCTCTGATATGTTATTAGAAGACAATAGGTTGTGCCTCTGCCTTGGGGTCATTCATCTCGTTTGGAGTAAGCGGGGTCTTTCGGACACCTGTGACACAGCCGAGGACCTCAGACAACTTGGATCTATCGAGACTCAGATTCCACTTTTCGCGTTTCTTTTTCAGGGAAGCCGTAACGTCTTCTTGCACCGGAATAGATAACTTCGACCCAACCTTCCACAAGAGACGAGAGTCGCAGAAACGAACATGACATTGAATCATTGTCGGGTTGTCAACGAAGATGGGGACGATAGCAACGAAAGCGAGAAGTAGCCTGCCAAGCGGCGGGCAAGGACGCTCCTTCCCAAGAAGGCATAAGCTTGGCCGAGAAATGCTTAATCGGCATCTTCTCCTCCTCTCTTACAACCACGATGAGGGAGGAACTGGAGTCGTAGAAATGCACAGTGTTTTCTGAATGGTACAAGAGTCCCTAGCGAGCTGACAGTACCACGGCCCTCGTTGGATGCCTCGTAACGATCGAAGGAATTGTGCATTCGTTCAGCTATTAGTGTGACATACCTTTGCACGTGGAGAAACAATGATCGACATGGTCGGCGCCTTCTCTTCCCCACTGTTGATCTCAACCTCGATTGGCTCCTCCGCCATGCCTATCTATGTAACGGCAAGGTAGCATAGTGTGACTCCAATGGGCTATGATATTCCGCTCTACTCGCCGGCGGCCGGTATCGTTGTACATTATCAGCGGACCCTTGTTCACCTCTTGATAAGTATTCCCATGTACCCTCCTTGAGTCCTTGAGCCTCTTCTTGTTTTCTCCTGCCCTTGTTGTATCGCCTATCTTTTCGTCAATATGCCAGATACCGAGAAGTCAACCGCTCCTTTCGATGCGGAGAAAGACCTCCCAGCGCCTCTCGCAGACGCTATACGCAATGGCAGCGTCGACAAAGCTGTCCTTCAACATGCTGGAGATGCCGATGAAGCCTTGAAGGCTTTCATGTCGCATCCTGGAGAAGTCATTGAATTGGACGAAGCGACGAACAAACGCCTACTACGGAAGATCGACTGGAATCTGATGCCGGTACACTTCTCCGTAGGACCAGTACACGCCATTATGCTAATCGCGCATTCAGGTTATGTGTATCGTCTACGGATTGAACTACTTGGACAAGACGACATTATCATATGCCTCCGTCATGGGCTTGAAGAAAGACACACATTTACTAGGACTGGACTACCAATGGCTGAGTTCCATGTAAGAGACCATCTATAGTTTGGCGAAGAGGCCTAAGAGCTAAACTACAACAGGTTTTACTTTGGTTATCTGGCCGCAGAATACCCAACTAACAGACTATTACAACGAC
Source organism: Aureobasidium sp. EXF-3400 (assembly GCA_024195585.1). NCBI lineage: Eukaryota > Fungi > Ascomycota > Dothideomycetes > Dothideales > Saccotheciaceae > Aureobasidium > Aureobasidium sp. EXF-3400. The sequence continues at coordinate 53,130 of SWBL01000059.1, forward strand.
TACCATTGGGAAAATATTCTGCTGCCAATATCATTCTATGGGGGACGACCTTGTGCACTTTCGCTGCGGTGAGTGACTTCTCAGGAGGAGTCGCTGTCCGTTTCATGCTTGGAGGTACGTAACAAGAGTCCTGGATTTACCATGCCAGCAAGCTGATTATCCTCAAAGTTACTGAAGCTGCTGTAACACCTGGGTTCGCTCTCTTGACATCGCAGTGGTACACCAAGAAAGAGCAAGGGTCTCGCACTAGCATCTGGTTCTCGTTCAATGGATTTGCCCAGATCTTCGGTGGTCTCGTGGCTTATGGTATCGCAAAAGGTACACGTCTTCATGGATCTAGTATCGAGCCCTGGAAAATCATCTTCCTGGTCACTGGTTGCTTGACTATCTGCGTTGGGTTCATCTTCCTTTGGGTTGTCCCTGACAGTCAGCTTAATGCCCGTTTCTTAAGCAAGGAAGATCGGGTCCTTGCCATTGAGCGTGTCAGATGCAACCAGCAGGGTATCGGAAACAAGCACTTCAAGATGTACCAACTCAAGGAGGCTCTGATGGATCCTCTGACTTGGGCGTTCTTCTTCTACGCTTTAGTGGCAGATATTCCTAATGGTGAGTACATCGTGGTCTACGTGGACAGTACACAGAATTGCTAACATCCAAACTTAGGCGGCATTTCAAACTTCTTCTCACAACTCATCACATCTTTCGGCTACACTGCAGAGGAATCTCTTCTTTACGGTACCCCTGGTGGCGCGGTCGAAGTTATTGCTCTTATCCTCTGTGGCTACCTCGGCGACAAGTACGGCAACCGCCTCTTAATCTCAACTTCAGGACTCTGGATCTCCACTCTAGGCATGCTCTTGATTGTCTGCTTGCCGCTACACAACAATATCGGACGCTTGTTTGGATACTACTTGACCCAAGCTTCACCCACCCCATTCGTCGCTCTGCTCAGTCTCATCTCGTCCAACGTAGCTGGCTATACCAAGAAGACGACCGTGGCTGCCATATACCTGATTGGATATTGTACCGGTAATATCATTGGTCCTCAAACCTTCCGCCCGAAGGATGCTCCAAGATACATTCCCGCTGAAATCGTCATCGTAAGTTTTTGATTCATCTCCATCATACCAAACCACCTTCAGACACTGACTCTTGTTTGTTACAGATTGTCTGCTATCTCCTCTGTATCGTCGACATCGTGTTCATCTACTGGTACTGCAAGCGCCAAAACGCAAAGAGAGCCGCCGTTCGCGCATCTCCATCATACGTCAAGTTGGAAAACCAGGAATGGTTGGATCTCACGGATCGCGAGAACCCCGAATTTGTCTATACTTTGTAGAATCTGGTCGGAAAGGACGTTTACACAATTCGCTTTTGAACATGATTTATGGCAACGCATTACATATTTTGGAAACTTTTGACTCCGCTGAACTTCCCCTGCGACAAAGAAGATGTATGAACGGTAGTGTCGATGAATCAGGACAGATTGCAGTTCTTGGGCAGCAAGACCGTAAGTAAATTGTGATCAATCGCGTTTTCCGGTTAGCAACTTGAGGACGAGCGGTGCATGGAAGAGAAATCTTGATAAACCTTTCTACAGCTATTCTATCGCAACATACAACAAAAAAGCAGAAGCTGATGAAGACAACAGTGATAACAGCTGGTAAGAGAAATGGCAGCGCTGACATGATTATGAAGTATCTGAATCAGACAAGCAATTGCAATGTAAAAGTGTAGAATTATCGAGCGAAGAAGAACAAAAGAGTTGGGGTATAAGAAAAAGCAAAGTATTCGCTACAGAAAAGAAGAGGCTCATTAAAAAGGGATAACATCAAGTCTGCAAGAAGTATCCGGAGCCAGAAAAGTAAAAACAGAAAGAAAAAGGGGCAAGTCCTCAGCAGCACTCTGAAAAGAGAGCAACCACCTCAGCCAGAAGAAGAGAAAAGAACAGGGCAAGTCATCAGCGATAGAGTGTTTAACCTCAGCCAGAGGAAAAGAGCAAAAAGGAAAACGTGAAGAAGGAAGAAAGAAACAAGTGCCCCGTATGTGTGTGCGTTGTTTGCGTTGCGTGATGTCGTTTTGCGCTCCTCCTTTTCCCACCTCATCCGAAGTCGTTAAAAAGAACCACCATCCGAGTATGCAATCATTACCGCCACCTAAGACTCTCCATTGGCGCCGCGCTTTTGCTGAAGGACGGCATGTTTGTTGAAAAAAGCAAAGGAAGAAAAAAGGAAACCAGCGAAAAAAAGTGTGATGAAAGGCGAAAGCAAGAACGAGAGAGTCAAGTGAGTTGTACTCTCGTTGCGCCTTCCATCACAGAAGAAGAGGAAAAAGAATATGTTGTGTCGTGTTTGAGATCTGTTGGCATAATGGCTCATCAGAGCATCTCGCTCGAGCGAGGGCGGAAGACGATCTCTTCGACGTCGCTGTCACCATCGTCACTGTTCAAGGCCAAGACGCTCTCGAAGGCAGAGCTGTCCAGAGTGACGCTGTCAGTATCGTCCACCTGCTTGTACTATTCAGCAGTGGTGCGACTGCGTTCATCCTCCTCAAGCACATCCGAAAGGCGAGTTGGGTGATGGTGTCTGCTCTGCAGAGCCTCCCAGTCGCTGCCATAGCCAGCGCCCTCGTAGTCAGCAGGCTCGGCATCACGGTAGCCGGCAGGTTCGATGTCGTCGGCAGTCGAAGTGGCGAAAGATGCCATGGCTTCAGCGCTGCTAGTGGGAGCGCGAGGAACTGGGGGAGGAGGCATACCCACACCGTAGCGGGCAGCAAGCTCACGCTCACGGGCGACGTCGGCTGCGGTGTCATACTCTTCGGAAGAAACGTGACTAACATTCTGATTGGCGCCACGACCAGGGTTGCGGTAGACGACGGGACGGCCTTGAGTGTCGCGGCGTACAACACCATGCTCGTCAATCTCGTACTCGGTGCCCTCGGTGGTGTTCGATTCGTACGAGGGACGCGAGCCCAGATCATGAGTGCCTTGGACTGCCTCAGCGACAGGAGTGATGGAGCGTGCGGCACTGCCTCCAGGCGAAGTATGGAGGTACACCTTGCCAGGAGGCTGTTGGTAAAAGAGCTCGGATTGGTCGCTGGCTGCACCTATGGTGGCGGCGTGACTAGGCTGGATGATAGGGCGAGTGGTAGTGACATTGGGAGAAAGAGGTGAGATCTCCTGAGGAGAGATGTCACGGCGTTGCTGACGAGGTGAGATGGCAGTACGAGCAGTTGAACTCGAAGCAGAAGCACTGCCGGGAGCGTAAGGCTGGCGAACATCGGACTCGAGCTGCTGCATGTCAGGCTCGTGGTGGAGTTGCTGACCAGCTCTAGCAGACTCGGTGAAGGGATCAGTGTTGGTGGGAGATGGCTCATCCTCCTGGTACTGGATGTCTGGAACGATAGGCTGGTACTGCTGCTGAGCGTGATGAGTCTGTGGAGACTGCTGCGATCTGGCTTGCTGATACTGGGGGCTGTCGCCGATGCTGGCACCAGTGGTTGGGCGACGCTCGCTGTCCTGAGTGCTGGCAGCGTGCATGGGAACGACTTGGATACCTCCAATGTTAGTGGGTATGCCCTGACGAAGGTTGTTCATGATCTCGGTGTTCTTGGCTTCCATCTCACCAAGACTCTCCCAAGCACGTCTGGCTTCGGCTTTGGCGATGTTCAACTCTCTGCGATCTTCGTTCGCACGGTTCTTCTCCGCCAGGTATGCCTTGTGAATCTTTTCGACCTTGCGCTCATACTCTTCCTTGAGGCGACGTTCAGTGTTGATCTGGCCTTGGAGATCGGCACGCGTTTCCTGCGACTTCTCCTGCTCACCCTTCGTGTCGGTGAACCATCTCTTAAATTTACGTTCGGAGCTGGCACGAAGACGTTGCAATTCGACCAACGCATGGAAAAGGTTGGCACCTGCAGCTGACAGGTCCTGGATTTGGCGTTGCATAGCTGAGGCAGATGGGATGGTGCCACGGATTTCCTCGGTGTTGCCTTCGATCTTACGCAGCCAATACGACGTAAGACCTTCCCAATGCGACGACAGATTCTCCCACCTCTCGAATGCGTGAGGGAAGGACGAACGTGTGCCTGACTCGGGCACATCATCTCCGTAACCGAAGTCGTTAACTTGGGTCGATAGCGGAGGGTCAGGGGCTGAAGACACACGTGCTCCAGTCTGGGATCTTCTGTGTCCAGACATAGGGTGGGACTTTGAAGTTTGGTGCGCGGATTGTGACTGAGATCTTTGCCTGGATGGGAAGTCGCCGGGTGAGTCCTCTGACATGCGGGCCGAGGAAGATGTAGGAACTGGACCAGCCATGCGCTCCATTGCCGCCGCAGCAGCTCTTCTGCGTTCAGGATCTGATGATCTCTGCTCGCCCTCTCTCTGGCGACTGGCCTCTGCTTCTCTTCTTGCCTCTCTAGCGAGACGATCAGCCATAATGTCGCGAGGTGTGCGTATCGAGGGTACGGACCGGCCACTGCCCTGAGTGTTGTCACCCATGAGATCTGTTATAGACTCTCGCTCTTCTTCTAGGACAGGTGTGAAGGGATATGGTGTGCGAATAGCTTCTTCAATTGCGTAGAGAATCGCAAAGTGTTGACGACGTGAGATGCGAACAGCTGGATGAGGGGCGAGATCTTGAAGATCTGTCGCGGTTGGGTGTCGTTGCGCAATTCGAGGTTCGTGGGAGTTTGCGTTCGCGCTTTCGAATGAAGGGGATCTACGCCTTCTCACACGGGGTGGAGAGTCGTTTGGATCGTTTGCTCGTCGTAAGTCTCGGCGTGGCCTTGGATTTGTACTATCCGGGGATGTAGACGTCCGAGAGGAGGTGCTGAAGCTGCTCTGGTCTTGCGCTTGTCGCTGCTGCCTTTGCGATAATACCAATGGTTCGTGAGGGTCGTGGGGATCGTCAAAAGGTCTGCGCCGTTGATGCGACAGTTCGAAGGCCGGTAGGGGATCCAGAGCCGCTACTTTGACCGTTACCACTCAAGTCCTGGGGCTGAAGCCTAAACTTCTTGATACGCAAGCCACCGACGGTACAAGGACTTGTACAGATGTTGTATTGACGTTAAAGTGCACGTATTGCGACGCTCAGTATGTATGACGACCTGGTACAAAGACATGAGAAGAAGGTTTGGGCAGGTAAAAGTGGACCGGCAATTGCAGGACATGGGAATTGGACGGGAACATGATGCGTGGCTCAGACAGCGCTTTGTCAAACAGGGATAATATTACTCGAGGGGCTGGGTATGGGCATGGGCAAGGGCAGAGACTTGGAAAACGAAGTGGCAGGAAGCATGCAGTGGCTGGGAAGCAGAGCACGGTCATTGCCGCAGGAAAGACAAACGCACCTTGAAGCCTTGATATATTTAGATATCTATGACCCTATACCGGTAGTTCTTGCTGTCAATCACACAATCCAATAATTGCGACGGACAAGAAAGGCTGATCTGCTGTTGTTAGATTTCAATTGAAGCCTGAGAATGTGCGACTTGGGTAGCGTTTCAAGTGCGGATTCGGAGACCGGATTTGAGAAGAGCGATGATGATGGGGCTGGAACAGATCTGGATCGGAACAAGAAGGAAACCTGACTCGTCAAACCCCGTCTCATGGTCCTTTAACAAATCGCAGAACTCTAACGACCAGATTTCCAAGAGATGTGTGGATATGTGACACTGCAGCAGGCGTGTAGCGCTGTGAATGGCCGGATCTAGGGAGTACAGTGCGGAGGCTGTTCAATCTGCTCAACAGGTGCGAGTACTCGTAATTGTCTGCGTCGACACAGCTTTCGATATAGCCGGATCCTGTAGAATGATTGGTAAGGGCAAGACAATGGCGGATCTGCCTTGGGCTTCAGAAGAGAGCAAGAACCTGGTCGCTGCCAGCGCATCTCGCTCTATGCTTCTTCGGCTTGGCCCGTGGCAGGCGAGTTTCGACTCTCGCCCGCGCTCTTGCCCATGCTCGCTTCGGGCAGGCCCTTGATAGCGACCTGGACGATATGGTATGCGGAGATGAGTTACAAACAGTCAGGAGTGATGTTCTCAAGAAGAAACAAAGCTAGAGAGAAATGTTCTGCTCCGACGGACACCAGCATGAGCAGCTCCGGAACTGGTTTCAGTTGCAGGCCAATCGTTGAGATATGGCAACTATAGCCGAACGTGTCTCGCTCGCTAAACCTTGCCTAGAAGCAGATCTTGATAAGGCAGCCTTCTTTATTCTGCATCACGTTTGTGAACGAGAGCACCACAAGACTTATGTCTTGAATGATTGATGTACAGATGTTTACTCCCTGCGTCTCTTCTAAAGCCCATGGTTCCGGCGATGAGAATGTTGCGTTGTTTGAAGATCAAGATTGACATATTATGGTAAGGAATGATCTGCATATATGACTATTGAGATCTGTGTGTTGAGAATCAGGATGATCAGCAGGTAAAAGGATGTCCCACAGCACCAGAAGCGTAGGCTTCGATCAACGACTTGATAATCGCATAGAGTCCACCAACACAGATAAACCCACCGAAGATCAGAGTGCCAAAGCAAAGCAAGAACATCGGCCACTTCTTCTTTACAGATCTCCAGCCATCTCCAAGGTGATGTGTGTCGTGCCACCAGAACGCACCGGCAAGACCATAAGTATACCAGGACGCAAAAGCGGACGCGACAATACCGCCTAAGTATGAGAAGAACTTTCTTTTTGTCAGCATAGCACTGGAGCAGTTTGAGAAAGAGAGAACATACCGGCACACCAGTCGCCAGTACGAATCCACAACCATTGGTAATAGCAAGAAGCAGGATCCAAACTCCCCATCCCATCATCGTATTCTCCGTCAAATGTCTGCTCTCACGAAACATCCTCACGAACACAATTTTCGCGGCAAAGTGATTGTACAGAGCTCCCGCGACCAAAAGGTTCGGCAAGGCCAGTCCCCAAGACACTTTGGCCCATGTATCTGATAGACTCAAGAACGACGGGCTCTGTACCGTAGCTCCGAGATAGCAGTATGAAACAACAGCAAAGACAACATACCAGGTCGTGCTGAAAATTTGAAGTGCCCAGGCTGACTTCTTGGAATCGCGTGGGACTTTCATCTCGGAGATGATAGTGAAGAACAGAAAATGACCAGCATAGGCAAGGACTACTCTCTTTAGCAATCATCTAATAGTGTGATTTTCGTGCTGCTTACCAGGGTTAGTGATGGCCAAGAATGCAGTGTAGAATGTGTTTGGAGCCGTAGCAACAACCACACGATTAGGAGTCGGCTCCACACCAGAGCCTATCATAGCCACCAACGTCGCGACCAAGATAGATATACAAGCAGCCATTGAGAATCCTTGTAGTCCAGCACCAAAAGTCCTTGGTATAGCAACCAGAAAGGTGGCGCATGACCAGATACCCAGATACGACATTGCACACATGCCACCCTGGCTCAAGGTCTGTAAAGCCAGCTGTCCAAGCAAACTCATACTGCCTACTCCAGTGATGGCAAAGAGAATCGTGCCTGTACTCATGACTTCTCTCCCTACAGCTCCTAGCCCAAAAGGGGAGAACAAGATAAATCCTGCATCACCCATATTGTGTACTTCTGGATGATTGAGTTTGAAGTCGATGAGCAGAAAGGAAGTGAACAGAGCCCAGATTCCACAGAAGACGATGATTATAGTGCCAGGAACAAGACCGACGACGGCAATTGCTTGAGGCAAAGTTAGTGTGCCTCCAGTAACGACCTCAGTTATCATGATAAAAGCAGCCGCTTGCCAGGATAAAGTCCGATACTTGATAGAATGATTTTTGTCATCAGTAAAGACTTCACGCTCATCGTAACTGAGGTTCTCGGTGGTGACATTGTCAGCCAATTCTAGTTTTCTAAGAGAAGTCATAATGGTCGCACGAAGATAGGTAATTCTTGCAAAGAGAGATGGAAAGGTCAACCAGCCGGGAAGATGGAGAAAGCGTCGTAGATAAGTAGTCTCAGGAACAGTGTATCAGGGGTGATAATTCGATTGGATATTATTGCTGCAGCCAGCGCCAGTGTACATGCGTGATAATGTATTGCGGTCGAGGTGCAGGACAAGACTTGGCGTGGTAGATCTCGCTATAGAGCTCGCTTGAAGCTTTGGCTGACTGCATACGACGTGCATTCACCGGTGTGTTGGAACTTGGAGCATTCCAGCCGCTTGTGCTGAGCTCCGCATTGCGCTCGTACACCGCAATTCCTCGGTATCTTTCATGCAGGACTCTGGTGGTGTGACTCAGGCAACAGCTTTTTGGAAGCGTGCCTCAGGGATGGCACCAATAGGACAGAACTACTATGCAGGATCTTCGAAAGCGCGCAGAACAGAATTATGAGATTAATCGCATAGATCGTCGAGCAATTCATTTGATTAGCGAGCGAACTTCTCATGCGTAGTATGTAAGGTAGAGGACAGCTGGGTTTCTCGAAGCCCTTTGCGGTGAAAACATCATCAGTGCGATTCCACGAGATAAAGGACCTGGTAATAACTCGCAGAGTCATTGCTGAGCCGTCCAGGAGAGTGCGACCGGCCGTGTCAACAATGCAAATTCTTGTAGATCCAGGTCGCGTACCTTGAACACGTTGCATGAGGCTCTCGCTCCTGTTCCACAAGGGCAGAGAGCCTTCGCAGGAGCTGTTCGTTTAGGAGAAGAAGTCGAAGATGACGTCTAGGAAGGACTGAACTGATGTATGTCGCATGATCACGACTTGGATGCATCTTCTGGAGTCTCTTGGTTTGCCTGCTTGAGCGCGTCCAAACGCTGCTTGTTTCTCTTCTGCAATATCCTCAAGGTGTTTTTCTTCTCAATCTCAGCCATAGTGTCCCAGTTTGTGATCCTCGAAATTGTGCCATCCTTGTTGACGACCATAGGTCCAAGGTGATCAAGGGCCACGCCTTCGCCAGAACCAACGTCGAGCTTGATACCGCCAGCGGGTGGTTCAGGTAGACCCAACGGTGTTTCTATCTTCTCTCCCTGCTGGGGCGACTGCGAGTTGAGGTCTGCCATGTTGTCGTTCGGGGTAGTGTACGATTTCCAGAAAGAGGGTGCGAATGCGGGTCGGTGAAGGTCAGCTAGGCTGGTCAGTCGAGCGCGTGGGAGGTATCTGAAGAGCTGCATCGCAAGAAAGATGACAGCGAAGCAGGGCAACACCCACGTTAAGAACGTGCGACGGTTCATTGATCTCCGATCGAAAGTTCAAAGACTCGATAGAAATGCATCGAAGCCACTGCCAAGAATACCATCATCTCGGTTCAAACTTCCTCGAGTGCGTATCGATATCAATCCCCAACCGTTGACGTTTTCTTGTTGCTTCCACTCTTGTATACCAGCATCACTATATGACTCTTGTCGAAGCACTCTTGGATATCAGTCTCACTAGATAACCTCTATCTCCCAAATCTTGGATTTATTCGAAGCCTCGATCGCAATTCCACCAAAAACATGTCTTTTTTCTCAAGATTCAGCACACCAGTGTTCAAGAACACCGGATCCACCGCTCGCGATCACCTGGCCTCGGAAAGGACCTACCTGGCATGGATGCGTACCGGTCTCGGTTTCCTGGCTCTTGGGATCGGTGTGGAGAGATTCAACCAACTCGACCTAGCCGAAATCCTGCCCACAAAAAACAAGAAGCGTTTCCACGAAGATAAGACTCACAACGACAAATCAGATGCTCTGGTTGGTGCATTACTCGGGAGTGGAGCAGGAAGTATCGCCTACGGAACTACTAGGTACTTTTCGAATATGCGATTGTTGGAACAAGGACTCTTCAAGCCTGCTTTCCATGGAGCTGCCTTCTTGGCCGTAGGTGTTGCTGGTCTTGCCGGAGCGGTTTACTGGTCTACGGTCAGGGAGAGAATGGCAAATTCTCATCCCAGCCGTGCTTGATTGTGTGCAATCGCGAGAGACCAGACCGACGAACGAAGACCTGCAATGCCGGGCTCGTTCTGAGTTCTTCTCGGAAGGCCACTCGAAAAGCACACCACTCCGAGCTTTCGCTGCTTGTCTTTCCTTCCTTCCCAGCCATGGTCAACGATACTCCTGGTAAGTTCTCGTCCGCTGAATTTATCTCCTGAGTCGTCAGCGGCTGACACTTCTGAACAGACTAGATTACGGTCATCATGGCGACAACCAAGACTCGCTGAATTCTCCATCACCACCTCTGGAGAAACCGTGGTCTTGCCCGCCCAAGAGCAGCTGTGTTCTTGCGGAAGACAGATCGGCGCCACTGCCTCTCTTCCTCTGGCCTGATTGTCACGATCTCGAGCTCATAGCTCTTCCATACATTCCATCAAACCGAGCTACCAAGTCTCCGCTCAAATCGTGGCTTTCGATGGCGCAGACGACTTGGAGGACTCTGGCGGGCTAGAGAGGGTGATAGTAAGCGCGCTGACGCATGTGGTCGTCCTACTGCTTCTGTACGCACTTCGGAGGAGAGTATCTGCACCTTCAAGATCCAAGCAAACAATAGTCGGTCGACGAGCTCTTGCAGGGCGAACGCGAGGCAAAGCCATAGGACCATATGGCCTCTCCGCCAGTTAGAGCGGAGTTGAAGCAGAATAGTTTTCAGCCATAGTTCCATGCATATAGCCTTCTATCTATTTCTTCCCAAATTCAAGATTCCGTGATTTCAACTGCAACTGCGATCACCATGTCAATAATTGTGAACAGGTAAACTTACGATAGCACCATGAAGTTGAAAGCTAGAATGTATCGCTTGTGGTGGAGCAATGAAGAGTTAGCATCAAATGAATATAGGTCAGGAACGAAATGAGGAAAGTCAATGGATTTTCAATTCTTGGTCTAGCTAGAGTTCAGAAAAATCTCGAGCTGTTACCAGCATCCTCCTGGTACATGTAAACACATCCCCTTGATGCAGTTGGTCAAGAAAGGTGCCATGGAAAGGCCCTTCATGCTCTGAGTCGTCTACCAAGACGAGACACCAGCAGCAGTGCCCCAAGCATCGGCAGCCTCGGCAGTGGCGGCAGGTGCGGCAGCACCCCAAGCATCAGCAGCGGCAGGAACCTCAGTGAAGGCGTCAGCGCCAGGGGCAGTGACATATCCTGGCTCAGAGGTGTTGTCTTCGTCGTCAGTAAGGTCGTCCTCGAAGACAGCGACGTCGCCCTCAGGCTTGAAGCTCTCCAGGAAGTCGGGAACAGCCTGACCAGCCTCAAGAAGGATGTTCACAAGGAAAGGAGCCAGGTCCTCGTTCTTCTCGTTGTAGAACGAGGTGGCATGGCCTTTGTGACCAATACGACCAGTACGTCCGATGCGATGGATGTACTCAGAGATGCCGCCGTACTCGACGCCAGGAAGGTCGTAGCAAACGACATGGTTGACCTGGGGAACATCGATACCGCGACCGAAGACGTTGGTGGCAATCAGCACGAGAGGCTGCTTGCCCTTGAAGCGACTCATAGCATCCTGGCGCTCCAGCTGCGAGCGGTCGCCGTGCATGAAGATGGTGGGAATCTTACGGTTGTAAAGGTAATCATCCAGCTCCTCAACAGCAGGCTTGCTGTTGCAAAAGACGAGGGTGCGGCAAGCAGGTCTGGACATGAGCAGATCGTATAGAGCCTGCTTCTTCTGATTACGCTCAACGAAGATGATGTCCTGGGTGACATTTCTGTGAGTGGAACCTGCGCGACCGATGCGGACGCGCACGAAGTCTTCGGCCATGTAGGCACGGGCAACCTTGCGAGCCTCCTTGGGGAAGGTGGCCGAGAACATCAAGTAGGCGTGGTCGGGGTCTTCGTTGGCGTCTGAGAAACTGTTAGTGTTTGTTTTGGTAGTGGTGAAATGAGAAACTTACCTCCACCACCCATGATCTTAGCCATATCATCATCCCAGTCGCCGCTGAGCATCTCATCAGCCTCATCGATGACGGTGAACTTGACGCGTCTCATTGAGAGAACGTCAGGCTTGTTCATCAGATCCTGCAGGCGACCAGGGGTACCGATGAGAAGGTCGCAGCCTTTGCCGAGCTCCTGAAGGTTAATGCCAATGGGAATACCGCCGTAGGAGCAGACGGGACGAAGCATTGAACGGTAACAAAGACGACGAGCTTCGTCGAAGATCTGCTGGGCCAACTCGCGGGTAGGCACAACAATAACCACGAGAGGCTCGGCACGGACGCGGTTGCCGTTGACTGGACGGGGTCCCTGGAGCTTGCGAACCTTGCCCATCAGCTTGGAGATAATGGGGACGAGGTAAGCGGCGGTCTTGCCAGAACCGGTCTGAGCGACGGCGACAAGATCGTGACCGGCCAAGATGATGGGAATGCAATATCCCTGAATGACAGTCGTGTGATCGTAGTTGCAGGCCTTGACGTTGGCCAAGACCTGAGGGTGCAAACCAGCAGACTCGAACTATGAAGCAATCAGCATCATGCGTTTCCTGGCCAAGATAGGGAATGACTGACCTCAGAGATGGGGCTGAACTGCTTGGGGCCTTCAAGCTTTGCCTCAAAGTCCATCATGTGCTGCAGCGAGGTGCCAGCCTTTGAGTGTTCGCCACCGAAAAGCTGCTCCTCGAGCTCAGTGTCAGGTGGTCCAACATCACCTTCCTCGCCAGTCCACTCGTAAACCTTGGCGGAGCTGGCCCAGGTAGGGTTGGTCTCCGAGGTGGGAGCGTTGAAAGCGTCGTAGTCGAGCTTCTCATCTTCCATCCAACCGTGGGCGCGAGCAGCGGCCAGATCTTCGGGGTTAGTCTCGACGCCTGACGTGGCGGTGCCGTGGACGAAGCCCTCAACGGGAGCGTCCTGGAAACCAGTCTCAGACATCTTGTGAGGATGCAACGATCTGATGTGGGTAAAGTGATTAGCAAAAGCGCTCGATAATTCAGCCGAGTTGGTAGTGATGTAGCTCAATGTCAATGGAAGACACCAAGGTTGAGGTGGCAGAAAAGGATGATGATGATCGAAGTTGATGTTGAAGAAGAGATGTGATGAGAAAGGAGAGATGTGATGAAGAAGGAAAGCTTTGAAGTTGATGGAAGAGGTTGACGAAGGAAGGTGTTGATAAAGGAAGGTAGTGATGGAAGAACGTGATGAAGGAAGGCAGTGAATAGTAACCTGAGATCGTTGAGGTGCGCACCGTGAGTTGGCAGTACCCTCGAGACTGAAGCGCCGGAGAAGACTGAGTGACGGTGAAGGGATGGAGTGGTAAAGTGGGTTGAAGTGGAAGGAAGCAGATGAACAGGAGACGAAGTGTTGATGCAGAGAGATGGCTGTAGTGGTGTGGAAGAGAAACTTACAGATATGTGAAGTAAAGTGCGCGGGGTGGTGAGAAGAAGCGAGTTAGAAGAGACTCGGTGTCAAGCTGCAGGCGGAGAGCGTGTCAGTTATGATCAAGGCGCGCCGGAGAAAGGAAGGCAGGTGAGTTAGATGGTGGAAGGGTGTAGATGGAAAAGAAGAAGAGGGATAGATGGATGGATAGCACTTACACTGCTTTTGATGAGCTGCCTCGATGTTTGTGATGAGGAAAGGAAGAAGTGGCAGAAGAGGAGAAGACGCCGCTTTAAAAGTGCGAGAGGCGGTGTTTGCTGAGGAAGGAGCACTCTGAAAGGAAAGCTCGGACAGGAAGTGGAAGTGGAAGTGACGCGACCGGCAGCTTCCTGAGCAAGCACAGCGGACCTATGCGTATCAGGTGAGGAGATAAGTCGTATTTGCTTCTCTCGAAGATAAAAGCCCGATTGCTGACTGCTTTGTTGAAGTATCAGGGTGTGTGTCGTCCAGTCAAAGGTCCAGAAGCCAACATGCAGTCTGCTTTCCGACAAGCAGCCCCGAAAGACAAGACCGGAAGCCACTGCAGCAACAGAGAAAGAGCAAGGAGCTAGAATGATATGCAAGCATGTACTTGCCCCGTAACCTTTCGACCAGCTCTGGCCTTCCAATCTCGAGGTCGGATCCAATGTTGATCAGCATGAAAGCTATACTTCCGGCACCCAACGACGGTGCATAGACAAGGTCTCAATGCAGCTGTACATCTCCCTACCATCTGGTTAAATGTAAAGCGGACAGACAGATCATACACCTACTGGACACCTACCTGTGGACTTGATGTATGTTAGCACGGCTGAAGGTTTGAACGCCAGACCTGAGGCGGTTCAGAACTTCGTGCAGTCCCTACGCTGCAGTTGGGTTCGAAGATTGCGAACCCAGGATGTTCCACATGCCTCACTCAAGCAGTCAATCATCTACTGTCTGCCCTGCTGAGAGCTATAGTAGACGGCGCTGAGATCAGGCATCCCAAGTTTGCAAGCGGGCGGCAGACATCATCAAACATCTTGAGATGGACCTTTCCATCCATTGTTCTTTGATCCTGGATGTAGTACATACCAGGATCAAGCGACATGGGCGGCTTCAGGTGTATTCCATGAAGAGCTTGCACCCCAGTGCTTCCTGTGAGGAGCTGAGGTTGAAGTATGAAGTTGAGTGTGGAGATACTGAGACTACTTGATGACTGACGCGCCAGATGATGTATTGAATTTTGCGTTATACTAGCGTGGTGCACGGCCCTCGCTAAGCGAACGGAATATTGAAGGTCTTGGTTGACATCCTGTAGCCTTCATGGAAGTCCTGGATCTCTTCTGCCTCTTATCATGTTAAGGTACGTGCTAACGAACGTATACTGGAGCCGACTGAGCCGGAGGGAATTGCCAGCCGGCGAAGCTATGCACTGCTGTGTTGGTATACGTATGCCTCAGAATGTATAAAGGATGCTCCGGCATGAGAGAATGTACAATGCTCCCAGAGTTCGCTGCTCGCCATACTCTTTGTGGCTATATCCCTCCATCTGAGGCAATCGGTGTACCTCACAGCTGCTCACATCATATACCTGTACGGAGTAGTCAACTTCCGAAATGCAAACTTGAAATCCAAACTCTCTCCAGCTTTTTGCACCGCCACATATGGGGACTCCACGCTGTGACCATGCTTACGTACCTTGGCGAAGCTTGACTGGCAGAACGCTACGAAAGTGGCTTGCCTTTAGTTTCAACCTTCGAGCCGTCCTCCTTAATCAACATTCTCTAGACAACCTACTACAGCCCCTACATTCATATCTTCGCTGGATTATGAACCTATCGAAGCCTGTGTTTTGGGGCATGTCTGCAGAGGCATACTATCAGTACACTTTTAATCCTACGAGAGGATGAGCGACCCCATCGACGAGCCTATCAAGCAGGCAGCGGAGGAAACCGATTCGCATGACAATCAGGGCAAAAATGCAGGGCAAGAAGATTCTGGGGATCTGGGAGAAGAACGAGACTTCACGGATCCAAGGTGAGAGCATGGCTGTCGGCTTACAGTTGATGCATGCACTGACACATACGCTGCAGCCGCTTTTGGTTCGAATCGACAGCATGTCCGTTGATCGCAGGTACATTCGGGCCCATGGCCTCCGCCTTTTCCATATGTGCCTTGTCTTCCAGTTGGAGAGTCTACATACCGCCCGGGGGTACCATCAATAACGGAACTACCATCGACGACCCAAAATGGTGCTTTGCAACATGAACTGTATTCTAACACGAGAGATTTTCTGACAAGAAGTTGACAGGTTAATTGCAATCAATGCTGTCTCCCTAGGTCTCGCCCTGATTGCAAACGGTTCATTGCTACTCAACATGGCCCACCGCCTGAGATTCTCGATAGCGCAACCGATCACTATTGTTGGCTTTACTGTCTCATCCGGGCTCTTAATGGCGGATCTTATCGCTTTGGGCACTGCTCATTCATACCAACTCCCTTCCAACTCTCCTGCTGCACCCGCTGCTCGGCATGCCTTGACGTCAGCTTTTTACTATGCAATCATGGCTGCTGGCATCTACCTGATCATTGCCATTCTCATGTGTTTGACTGTCTATGGTGCTTGGAAAGGGCACTATGCGAGACAGTTCAATTTGACTACAGCTCAACGAACCTTGATGCTGCAAACCATGAGCTTTTTCACCTACCTTCTACTCGGAGCCCTGGTGTTCAGTCATGTTGAGAAGTGGGAGTATATGGATGCCGTGTACTGGGCAGACGTGACGCTACTTACGGTTGGCCTCGGAGACTATTCGTACGTTTAACTTGTGCTTCGAGACTCGGTACAAGTATGAGCTGATACATGATCTCTCAGACCAAGCACCCATACCGGCCGATCCTTGTTCATACCTTTCGCCATCGGAGGCATCGTCATCCTCGGTCTTGTCGTTGGCTCTATCCGCACTTTGATCCTAGAACGAGGACAGAAAAAGATGTCCGCCCGAATGATGGAGAAAAAGCGACAACGAGCTGTCAATAGCGTTGGCAGTGGCAAACGACGAATGCGCATAAGTCGTTTCCAAACCATAAGATTCGAGGAAAGCTACACGAATGCTGCTCAGAAACGAGAACAAGAATTCAAGGCCATGAGAAGAGTCCAGGAATGTGCTGAGAGAGATCGCAAGTGGGTTGCCTTGGCTGTTTCTACGACTGCTGCGTTTACTCTCTGGCTTGCTGGTTCTGCTATCTTCCAGGTTGCTGAGAGAGCGCAGGGATGGACCTACTTCCAGTCAATGTACTTTACATATACTTGTCTGCTTACGGTAAGTCGATATCGCGGGATCTCGAAACTCGATTCCTGCTAACACTTCTGCTTCAAGATCGGTTATGGAGATTACACCCCGACGGCCAACTCTAGCAAAGCCTTCTTCGTCCTGTGGTCACTTTTAGCCGTACCTACACTTACAATCCTCATCTCAGACATGGGCGACACAGTAGTCCAAGTCGTCTCCAACTTTACGGACTGGGTTGGCTCCCTGACTGTCCTACCCTCTGAGCAAGGCATTAGATCCGCCATAACCAAAGCCTGGACGTCTATTACAGCAACCCACCCTTCGCACCATCGCCACCACGATCTGCATCCTGGCGGTGTAACGCAGACAGAAGGCACAAACACCGACGATGAAGCCGATCAGCACATCACTATGACCGACCGCATAGCCGACCGTATGGCCAAACACCTCGAAGCCGAGGAACTTGAAGACGCGCTCGCCGCAGAACAACACGGCGAAACTCTCGAACGCGACATCCACTTTTACAACTTTTTGCTCGCACGAGAGACCCAACGCATGATGAAAGACCTCAATGCCTCACCTCCCATACGCTATGAATGGGGGGAGTGGGAGTACTTTCTCAAACTCATGGCGAATGATGCCGATGCCGAAGCTTTGGATGGAGAATTGATCGTGCCTCAGGAAATGAGATTGCCAGAAACTAGAGAGGAGTGGAAGAAGAGACGCGTCGATCATAGGTGGTCGTGGTTGAGTAGAGCCAGCCCTCTGATGGGTCACAAGTCAGAGACTGAGTGGATTCTGGAGAGATTAGGAGCTTGTTTGGAGATCGAGTTGCGGGAGTCGAGGTTGTTGCCATATCGAACCAGAGAGGAGAGAAGAAGGCCTCCGGTGAGCATGGGGGACATGATCAGAAGGGGCAGAGTCAAGCAGCAAGAAGATGATGAACCTTGAGATTGAGGTTGACGTATGAATACTTCTCGGGCTAGAACCATGCCGATATTAATACCCTATATCTGAAATTCTCTTTCCATAAATCAACTCTCTTCTGGAAAGCATCGTGCATCTCTACAACGGAAAAGGAACATGACGGGATTGGAGACGTGGCCTCTTGGCCAAAAGATTTCGAAATTTATATGGTTACAACAGTATAAAAGGGGTATCTTGAGAAGAACAACAGGGTATCATGAAGAACGTAAAAGAGGATGCTCGCAATCAACACTCAGCCTTTGGGCTCGGCTCTCCTCGCTTTTGCACTGTCTTTCAGCTTGGCGTAGTACGCCCTGAACTTGGCATTGTCGTGCTCGAGTCTCTTGATTTCTCTCATGGCGGCCTGTAGCTCGTCGTCTGATTGCCTCGATGTACCCGAAGGAGCAGCAGAATGGGTTGTTCGTACACTGGCCACACTGTGCGTCAACGCGGCCATCGAGGCATCTTGGGCGTGCGACTCGAATGCCTGCAATCGATGGCTCACATGATCAAGAGCTTGCTTGAGTGTATCGTTCTGAAGTTGTAATTCTTCTTCTCGCTCTGAGATCAAGCCGCGATTCGGTTGTTTCGCAGTCTGTGTCTCTTGTGCGTCGACAAACTCGGTAGGGTCATCCTCGCTGATGTTGGAGAGGGGATGTCGACGGGCATAACGCTGTTCACGTGTGACGATGTTGGCATAGGAAGCGGTACCACCACTCGTTGGTATCACGTAGAAACTCTCGCCAGGACCAATATGACCATGTTGTTGCAAAGCGTTCAAAGCAGCAGGCGAGATGAGAGACTTGACATCAGGGTCGTTCGAAGCTCTCGCGCTTGTTTTTTGGTGGCGGGAGGAGGTAGGTGAGTCGGGCTCAGGGGCGTCTGTCAGAGGGAGGGCAGTGAAAGCAAGCATTGATGATAGGCGAGAAAGAGGACCGGTGGTCCAGTTGGAGTAGAAGCGGGAGAAGCCATCGTCTTGTTCCTTTGCCTGAGTTGAGGTGCCGGAGGTGCCAGACGTTGGGGGAGCGCGACGGTCGATGGAAGGAGTAGATGTGGCGGTTGAAGGGGCTATCTTGCGAGGGTTGAGCGAAGACGGCGGTTGCGGTATGCCTCTGCGGGTGGCTATGTCTTTTGCAAGGGCAGGTGAGGACTCGCGACGCGATGGGTGTATGCGAGTAGTAGGAGGAGGGACGGATGAAGGAGCGGTAGGAGGTGAGGCGATGGCTACTGAGGCGTCCGGTGCAGAAGGGTCGACATGTTGAGCGTCTTGTACGGCTTTCGCGATAGTATGTTTCGAGCGGATGATATGGGCTAGCTGGCGGTGGTGTACTTCCAAAAGCTTCAGGATACGCAAGGCCTCGGGATCGGATGTCGAAGGTTGGGCTTTGGCGTATTGCTCAGCGGCGGCGAGGTGTTCGGTGGCAGCCACAGCGAGATGTGATTTTGACGTTTCGGCGGCTGCTTTGCGCGCATGTGAGTGCGCCTGGTCGATGTCAGCAGGAGAAGCGCATGTTTGCATTTATGTGCGTACCAAAGTCAAAGGAGCCTCCTCCATGGTGCCTGATCTGCAGCATCGATGGATTCAAGGATAAGATAACTTAACTTAGCCGCAACAACACAAACGGCAGGCATGTGATAGCATTTCGTCATCGAAACACTTCCCCGCAATTTCTTGATTGAAGGCATCTGGAGGCTCATAGTGCTGCAATATATTCCCCTAGCCGACCCTCTATATACTCCACCTACCCATCTCCACTGTTTCACCTACTTCCGCATACAGACTGTTACCTCTCGACCTACGCCTCACCTTCTTGTCTACTTTGGACTCCCTTCCCCCCCAGCTCGACCTTCCTAAAACCTCTACAAGCTACCAACCTTGGCGCCGGCATGCGGGACCAAACACGATAGACTTTGAACCCAAACACGCCATGGCATCCACCGATGTCCCTCGTCGCAATCTGTCGCTGCACCTTCGTCGAGGCCGCAAGGACGCCGCCGACCGTGACGAATCCAACAGTACGATAGGCGGACCCATGGACGACCATGTCTCGGGCCTCAAGCCGTCAATTGACAACGTCTTTGCGAAAGTCAAGGAAAGACGAGCTCGCAAGTCGCAAGACCTCCGCCGGAACAGCGACGACTCGTCCAAAGGTCTGCGTGGCCTCTTGCCCTCGTCCAAGAAATCACGCCGCAAGAGCAGCACCCAAGACAGCGTCCTCCTCTCGGCATCGCCATCTGCCGACAAGATCTCGGGAAGTCAACGGGGCACTTCCCCCAACCCCAGCGAGCTTTCTCTGGGAAACCAGGGCAGCGGGCATAGCAGTCTACTGACCGAAGACGAAGATGACCAAGTGTGAGTCCACCCTTCCAATTGTCGTGATTCTACTCAAGGTGAGGCTATGTATGTGCCAAGTGTCCGAGCGCCGTGGGTCGTCGTAACGCCGATCGCAACAAGATGGGCCCATGAGTCGTCTCCGAAGGGTGCAATCGCAATCACCCATCGACCAGGACCCTGGTGGCCCCGACTCCGATCCCTCTCCGTACCACGCGTGCTGGAATACGCAACGATACGGGCTGCGCTCACACTCGTCTTCGAATGTTGCTAGCCTACAAAAGGGCTCTCAATTCTTCCTTTGCTGACTGCCCTGTCCCAAACCAGTCCCGTCAGACCTACCCTTTCTCCCCACCAGTCCCACGCCGGCTACTTGACCCTCTCCTCACCACTTATCAACGCTGCTGCCACTAGCAACCCCTTGCCTGACGACATTCCCAATCTCGAAGCACCACTGGCTGGCCCCGCATCTCCCGACAAGTCCGCTTCCTCTTTGTCGCTCTCTGCAAACACCGATAAACAGAAGTCGTCGCCTGTCGATAGATTTAAAGGCGCTTTTACCTTGCCCAAGAAGAAGCCTGTGGCCGACATACCCACAGAATCACACGAGGCCTTCCCAGACCTAGATCTCGATCTCAAAGACCCCGCCGTGTCTTCTCCACGTCCCACAACTCCTCAATCGTTGCCGCGCAAGCCCACAATCATCACCACCGTGCCTTCTACACCTCCCAATACCGTTGAGCCTCCCACCACTTTTGTGACACCTCCGACACCCACCGAACCTCAAACCCATTTCTCAAATGCTTCTGCCTCATCACTCAATTCCGCCATCAACGCCCCTCCTTCACACGTAAACGCTGCTGCTCAGAGACGTAAAAGAGCTGGAACTTTCACCTCGAGCAAGCTCGCCGCTTCTCCATTGACTCCGCATATTGAAGAAGCAAAAACACCCGGAGGCACGATCACTACTCCAGCTACCTCATCTGGTTTCTTCTCCTCCGTCTTCAGCGCGGCCCAAAACGCTGCCAACCAGCTCAGTACCAGTCTGAATACGTCTATTGCTTCGAATCAAAAGGTCAAGTCTCCGCAATCCGATCAAGCAGACGCCGCAGGCGGCGAAGAAGTCATTCCTGGTGTCGAGACCACTGGCTCACCAGAGCTTGAGCAAGGCACCAAACGCCAATTGGCTGTCGCAACTCTCGGTAGAGGCGACCTCAGTCTAGACCAACTAGGCATCAGTGCCGAAAGCTCCGACGTCAGCCCAATGAATTCCAACGTGGATCTAACGGGTGCTTCACCCAACCTTTCGCAATCGAGTATCAATGGTCAAAGACAAGAAGAGAGTGCCGCAAACCGCGCTGTGACTGCTGCTTATGAAAAGCCTGTAGAGAAGGCAGTAAGCCAGGCAACAGGTGCAAGGCCTCTTTCCGTGGTCTCTGGCGATGGCTCGGATGCAGGCTTCCAGACACCTCCCAGAACCTCGGGTACATTCGATACCGTCAAGCGATCCAGTTCGGTCAGAAGCAAGATCAGTGGCCGCAGAAGACACCGTGGCAGCTCTGCCGCGACCGGTGGTACTCTCGCTGCTGCGGTCTCTGCTAGTAGCGCTACTCTGATCCCTGGTGCGATCGGTCAAGGCCATCGTACTACTGGTTTTGCTGTGGCCAGCAGCAAGCGCAACAAAGATTTCCATCAGCTGTTCCGGAGTGTGCCAGAGGATGACTACTTGATCGAGGACTATAGTGCAGCTTTACAGCGTGACATTCTTCTCCATGGCAGACTTTATATCTCGGAGGGTCATATCTGTTTCTCCAGCAACATCCTCGGCTGGGTGACCAATCTGGTCATCAGCTTCGATGAGGTTGTGTCAGTTGAGAAGAAAAGCACAGCTGTGATCTTTCCCAACGCAATTGTCATCCAGACTTTACATGCTCGCAACGTTTTTGCCAGTTTAGTGGCCAGAGACTCCACCTATGATCTTCTCATTGGCATCTGGAAAATCAGCCATCCCAATCTGAAAAGCTCTCTCCACGGTGTGGCAATAGACGATGCCAGCACTGGCGATAAGACCGAGCGTGCTGAATCGGTCGCGTCCGACAGAGACAGCTCTAACGAAGCAACTGAAGACGATGTCTACGATGAAGACGAAGACCATGACGATGGGAGCTTCTACGAGCCTGGTGGCAGTATCGCTGGTAGCGAAATCGGTGACCAGGCCGTGAGTCGGAAAACGTCTGCCGTTCCTGTCACAGCTGGTGTCTCGTCTGGCAATGGAACTACAAAAGGTGCAGAAGTTATCGAAGCGGTCGCTCCTGGCGCAGCTGCTTCTGCTGACTTCCCGGGACCAGCTACTCATGCTCCTACTGAATGCGGAGATGATGCTAGCCATTACGACAGACCACTAGCTGACCTCACGATACCTGCTCCTCTGGGCAAGGTTTATTCCCTAGTGTGGGGACCAGCGTCGGGCGCGTTCATGAAGAAGTGGCTGGTCGACGATCAGAAATCCCGTGAGCTTGTCTTCGAGAACGAAAAAGGTGGACTGGACGATACCCACCGAACATTCACCTACTCTTACATCAAGCCTCTCAATGCACCTGTTGGTCCTAGACAAACAAAGTGTATCGTCACTGCCACTGTAGAGAACTTTGATCTCGAAAAGTGCGTCAGCGTCAACTGCAGCACTGCAACCCCCGACGTGCCCAGCGGAGGTGTCTTCACGACAAAGACCAGATATTGCATGATGTGGGGTCCCAACAATTCGACCAGATTGATTGCCAATTGTACAGTCGAGTGGACTGGCAAGAGTTGGTTGAAGGGACCCATTGAGAAAGGTGCGAACGATGGTCAAACACAATACGTCAAAGACTTGGTCGCTGCAATCACTGCCGGTGTGGCCACCAAAGCTACCACAAAAGGTGCTCCACGTGGCAAGGGCAAAGGAAGACGAAGAAACGATGCCGGCGTACCAGCTGAAAGCGAACGTGTCGCAGTCGCATCCAAGAAGGTTCCAGAGGAAGCAAACTGGGGGTTGTTCGAGCCTGTTCGTGGACTGCTGGAACCTATCGTCAGCATCTTCCCGCCACTGTTCTCTACACAGGCCATCATTACGATTCTTGCCCTGCTGCTAGCTTGGACCTGGCTCTTCCCTTCTCGCAACCGCTCCACAGGCGTTGGTTTCTCAATCGACTCGCCCGGACGACTTGCCGCATACGAAGAGCTCTGGCGTAGAGAGGAAAGCGAACTCTGGGACTGGCTTGAAGACCGGGTCGGCTTGAGCAACGGTCTTCCCATCGGTGGTGCCTCACAGCAAGACAAGAACGAAAGACAGAAAGTGCTCGGTACCAAGAAAATGGGTCGCAAGCTCCGCAACCATGAGTTGGAAGAAAAGCAAGTGGAAGATGCGATTAGGGTCACTGAGGAGAGGCTGTCAACGCTGAAAGATGCGGTCAAGAAGAAGAAGGCTGCCGCCGCTGCTGCTGCGCAAAAGGAAGAGAAAAAGTGAGGAAGTCTGAATTTTGAATCCTATGTTATTACTTTCCTTTCCTTTCCTTTCTCCTTGGGTCTCCAGATACAGTTCATTAAATCCTTTTGGCGTTCTTGCAAGCGAGCGAGGATGGGTCTGGTTCATTTCATAGCGATCGTCTTCCTTTTGTATACGCAAAGACAGCTTGGGCAATGAAGAGAAATAACTGCATACTCTCGATGGTGTTGCGTCCCGTGCATTGCTAGAGGTTGTTTAACGTGCTGTGGTCATTTCTTCTTCTTTTTTCTCCGGCAAATAAATCATGCTTCTGGGATGACCCTGCTCATGGTTTCCCGATGATAAATATCCTTTGAGTTTGGTCACAATAGAGTTGTCTTCGCTTAAAGCATCCAAAGGTGACTCGAACATCCTGGTCGACTGATACAAAGTGGTCCCTCGTCGAGCATATTGAAGACATGGAATTCAATTGTGCTTTGGACACCATCCACGCTAATCACCTGCAGTGGAAAAAAGGGAACTGCTTTCTCATACCGCGATCATAGAGTCTAAGTACAGTGGTCAAAGTCTTCGTCTTGAAGCACAACACTGATAGAAGTAGCTTAATGTGAACATGGTGTCGAAGTTGGTACGTCTTCTTGGTTTGACACCGAGGAACGCCGTTGATGGAGGTCGTTCCCGCATGTCGGCCGCCCGGAGGTGCATGTCGCTCCTGCCTGTTCAGTGGTCGTCTCCAGATAGACCTCTCCAACACCCTCGAGCTCTGGTTTCCCAAGCTTTCCAATTCTTGATATTCGTGAGAGACTAGTGATCTCGAGGCCATTCATTTTCTAAACTCATCACACCATTTCTACTCGCATCACACATGATAAAAACGGAGATTGCGCACTAACTCCATCTTAAGCTTCCGTGCTCCACTCCGAGGCTCTTGATAGTCCGGCTCGAGTCTTAGATCCTCGAACTACCTTCGCTTGCTCACCAACAGACGTTTGCCCAAGGACAAGATGAGCTCTCCTCCCCGTGGCCAGTCAGAATCCTCTGCCTCCCAACAAAGCCCAATCTATGCACCAGCAGCAGATGATGATTGGGAGGACGATGACGACATGGACTTCGAAGATGAAGATGGCACCGAATATGCAACTGGAGACGAAATCTACTTTGCTGGATCGGAAGATATTGAGGAGACCGAGTTCTACGGTAGTCCACTCGCACAGTCCAAAAGTCCAAGGTTGTGGCAAAAGCTAACATATTACAATAGACGCCGATGAGGGGCTCGGACCAGTCATGATAGACTTCGAGACAACCGACGACGACGACGAAGAAGGCAGAGAAACCACGGCAGGCGCTGAATCAAACGAGAATGAGGAGGAATCATCACAAGCAGAGCCGACACGGACACAGCCTGCAAGACAAACCATCGCTCGTCAGTGGCAATCAAAGGCTACTATGAGATACATATCGGCTGACGTCTTGTAGTCACACAACAGCAGATTCTACAACTACTCGGAAACACTGGGCTCAGAGGACTCTTCGCAAACGTGGTTGGCCAGCACCGAGGCGGACTTACTGCCGACGATGACGACGACGACGACTACGAGGACGACTCATACATTGGTTGGCATGCTATGGGAAGAAGGGCTAGACGGCCTAAGAGAGAGGGCTCTGGATACCCCAAGGTCCCCAGCGAGGAGGGAAAGAAGCTGATGGAGTCCGGCACTTTCGGCACTACCGAGCGCCCGCGAGGAACATTTGGTCGTAAAAGGAAGCTCGCATACCGGAATATGATGCGTGAGCTCGGAGTGGGTGGCTACGGTGCTCAGAAGAGTGCCAACAAGCTCATATCTCAGACTATGATACCCTCAACACAGGCCGACAGCATCATCAACTATAATCACCGGTGTTACTCTGGCCAGTTCTCCGATGATGGCAACTTCTTCTTCTCGTGCGCGCAGGACTTCAAGGTTCGTATGTATGATACTTCGAACCCATACAGATGGAAGTACTATAAGACGGCGCACTATTATGGCGGTCAATGGACTATTACCGATGCAACCTTGAGTCCGGACAACAGATTCCTGGCATACAGTTCCATCAGAAGTGCCGTCTGTCTTTCTCCCACAGATCCCGACAACACTATGGATCCAACGATACTGGACTTTGCCGACATGGGACAAGCCAGAAGAAATGGACGTGGCTGGGGACATTTTGGTATCTGGTCTCTCCGCTACTCTGGTGATGGACGTGAGATCGTTGCCGGTACTTCAGACTCAAGTGTTTACGTGTACGACATCGAAACACGACAATCGATACTTCGAATCCATGGTCACAGGGACGACGTCAATGCCGTCTGCTATGGAGACCAAACATCGCCACATATTCTGTACTCGGGATCAGACGACACGACTTTGAAGGTCTGGGATCGACGATCAATGGGCGATGGCCGTGAAGCTGGTGCCTTTGTTGGTCATACCGAGGGAATCACATACATCGACAGCAAGGGCGATGGCAGATATGTGCTCAGCAACGCCAAAGACCAGACAATGAAGTTGTGGGATCTGCGTATGATGATGTCGACCGAGAGATTCGACAAGATTGATCCAGAAGAACATACTACAGGCTTCGACTACCGATTTGCACCTTATGACGAGGAAGAGTACGAAGCTCATCCTCATGACAACAGTCTGGTCACTTTCCGTGGTCACAAGGTGCTTAAGACGCTGATCAGATGCCACTTTTCACCACCAGGCAGTACAGATGGACGATATGTGTACAGTGGAAGTCATGACGGCTCGGTATACATCTGGAACATGGATGCCACGATAGCAGGCAAGATCGACGTGCTGGAGGCAACCAGAAACTCACGACCAGAACGAGATGAGAGATACGTTGATCGCTGGGAGAACGGTGGTGGCCGAAGCCAATGGAGTACCATCGTTCGAGACGCCAGTTGGCATCCTACCGCGCCAGTCGTTGCTGGTAAGTCAAGCACACACTCTAATAACTTTTGAATGCACAACTGACGCAAATATAGCAACCTCTTGGAACGGATGGGATCACGGCCTAGGAACATGTACGGTACACAGCTGGAACGACGGCAACAGTTCGGACGAGGGCGAGCCCAAGATGGGAGCAAGACTGAATCCACAGCTCGAACAAGACAGCCGATACTACGAAAACACCACTGC
The DNA here is from genome assembly GCA_024195585.1 of Aureobasidium sp. EXF-3400. Lineage (NCBI taxonomy): Eukaryota > Fungi > Ascomycota > Dothideomycetes > Dothideales > Saccotheciaceae > Aureobasidium > Aureobasidium sp. EXF-3400. The sequence continues at coordinate 79,650 of SWBL01000059.1, forward strand.
TACCGGCCGAGGCACATCTACCCGACGATCGAGATTTGTAACGCGGGCACAGATGGCTCGAAATGAGGAAGAGGGAGAGTAGGCTTCTTCTGATGAGCTTGACTCTTCAGCCTCAAAGTGTCTAGAACGACTTTGCTCGTTGCGCGCGAAGAAGTAGTGGAGTTTCTTTTTGGTGCTTTTGGAGGGCTGGCTTCATGTGGTTAGGAATATATTTTGGGAACACTCTTTTTCTTCTTTTCTTCTTTTGCGTTTTTGTTCATGGGTAGAGAGGCTGTATATGTGATGGATGTTGCTTCCTTTCGGTATCAATTTCCCAGAACGTGAATAGACTCTCTTTCAGAACCAATAGTCTCTGGGACTTGAAAGTGTGTATGCCTATGTTTTTGACGTGTTTTTGTATTTGCGGATTGGGTGGTATCGAAGATATAACTGCAAAAGAGGCCTTGCTTTTCTCTAAACGCCCAGAGATTCCCTCGCTCTTTGAATGGAAAAGAAAATTGTACAATTGGAAAATGCAGAAAGCGGGTACTCGAGGAGAGGTATCTCGAGAGGTGTGTGTCGCAAAAGGTGGTATCAAGCTGTTCTTGTCCGATATTTCGAGGGTATAATCGCTCCTTCTGTCCTCTTTGATTTCGCATCGAAGGGGTGAAGAGGAAAGTCGAGGATCGGACGATGGATAAAGCTGCAGCACGTTTATGCGCCACCGACGAGGATGTTGTTGACGGGGATGTGAACTGTGTTGCTTTGTTAGTCCCTCTTCATCCTTCTTCTTTCCAGAAGATCAACGTACTCAGCTTGACGATGTAGCCAATGACACCCATGACGAGGAAACCGACACCGACGGCCTGGCTGATCTTGAGGAATTCGCGCTTGTCGGGCTTACTGTATATAAAGTGATTAGTGGTGTATACAGAAGAAGTGGAGGAGAGCAGCAGCGGTAGCACGAGCAGAGAAAGAAGGGAGAGGAGAGAGAAAGACATACGTGCAGCGGTTGATGAATTGAGTGCCGTCCTTGATGAACTCGCGGGGCATCTCCATGATCTCTTGCATTTGGCTTGACGACATGGTTGCTGTGTGTGTGTAGATGTGGTTTGGGAGTTGGCGGAGGAGGGCGGAATGTGTCGTTGGTAGTTGATTGAATTGGAAATGCGACAAGGGACGGACAGGAGATGTTGCGCGGTAGAGTACAGCTGGCTATCGCTTTTGCGGAGTAGGAGTTGCCCTTGGTCTTGGTCTTGGTCTGTGCGGGACCGAGAGCTGCTCGCTGCTGCCCTTTACGGGGCTGGATCTTTTGGCTTTTCTTTCACGTGAAATACTTTTGACTCGGTCATGGAGTCTTGGAGTGTTGTTTGTGTTGTTTTTGAATATACGGACTTGCAAGTATAGACTTGAATGAGATGCAGCTTTCGCGCGAGGATTATATACAAAAAATGCTGGCTTCAAAAACTCTGCTAAATACCATGAATGAGAAATCTACTGTTTCTTGACCAACAAGCCGTCGCTCTCCAGATCCTGATCATCTATGGCAGGCTGCTTGTTGAAGTCTTTGCCGCCAGCGTTGTTGGTAGCATAGATGTCGGCAATGCAGAGGTCAAAGGGTCCAGGGACGCGGTCAATCAAACCTATGCCAATGCTTCTGACCTTTTGACGCATCATATCACTTTGAGGCTCGACGACCATGCCGTGGTTGGTACGGACGAACTCGCTGATGGGGACAATGACCGTCTCCCAATCTCCAGGCTTCTGAGCATATAAACGGTGCTGGTGCAGATCCGTCGGCACGATCGACTCGGTCTGAACATTGACAAAATATTTGCGGGCGTCGCTCTTGACTTTGAGGGCAATGTAGCTGTACGAGTCGAGGTCCCACAGGCCCTTGCCGAACAAATTGCGACCCATGTCTCTTGTGCGCCATGCGGCATAGCCGGACCTTTGAATGTTTGGTCTATCGGTGGGAAGTTCATTTGAGATTGTGCCGTGGAAACGGATGTGTGGAGGGTCTTGTGCGTGGGCGGGAACAAAGTCGAAGTTGACGTTTGAGAAGCCGCCCATGTCTTCGTCTGACATGACTTTGCATAGTTCTGAGGATTCTGGCTTGTCGAATGTGATGAGAGGGAAGGGTTTGTCGGGACGATTGACTGCTTCGGCCTTGAGAGCTGTTTGTTGCGACCATGTTAGCTGTCGAATTGGTAGAGTAAGATGAGTACGGAAAGACGGACCGATGCTCGACAGCCTCGAGAGTTCCAGTAGACTTCGCTTCCAGAAGCCAGGAGGAGCTAGTAGACGTCGTGTGCACTGCATGTTGAGATGTGTGTAGTGGTTGTGTGTTATAGAGGGAAGGAAAGATGGATGACGGTGCTAAGATCTGATAAGCTTCAAAAGACCCGTGTGGTGATTGCATGACTCGTCTCGGCCTGCAGCAATGATGCGGAGAGTTCGTTCTCGATCGACATTTTTTGATCCAGGGCCCAGGCACCATTTTATCTTCAATCACGCACCACCACCCAAGCAACCCCAAACTCTTCGAGCACCGGCACTCACTTTCTCTGCCACAGTCACTTGCGCTCAACAACGCCCATCTCGCGCTACCTCTGTTCATGACGGCCAACCCGTCCATCGCCGCCGCGCGAGCTGCTGTCATCGACCCGAGTCCTATACCTCAATCCAGAGAAACTGGAGACGCATCTCCTCAAAAAGCACAAGATGGAGCCAAGCTAGCCTCACCACCACCTGTCGCAAAGTCATGGGCTCACTTTGTCGCTGGAGGGTTAGTTCTGCACCGCTGCCAATACCGCCTTCATCTTGCTGATCCAATTGCCACAGCCTCGGTGGAATGACCGCTGCTACCTTGACCTGCCCTCTCGATGTCCTCAAAACCCGCCTACAGTCCGACTTCTACCAAACACAACTCTCCGCCGCTCGCGCCGCACGAGGTATCCCGCCATTGTCGCAACTCTCCTACTCCCGAACTGCTATCCTCCACATCCGAGAAACCTTCCAGATCTTGACCGCCATCCCTCGCACCGAAGGAACCCGCGCTCTCTTTAAGGGCCTCGGCCCCAACCTCATTGGTGTCGTGCCAGCACGAGCCATCAACTTCTTCGCATACGGAAACGGAAAGAGAATCCTGTCGCAAAACTTCAACGATGGCAAGGAAGCCTCGTGGATCCATCTGCTAGCTGCCGCTGGATCAGGCATGCTCACAGGAACCGCCACAAACCCCATCTGGCTCGTGAAGACACGACTACAATTGGACAAATCATTAGCAGAGAAATCCGGCAGTGGTTTGGACGGCAGAAAATACAAGAATGCTCTGGACTGCACAATGCAAACCGTACGCTCAGAAGGTATCCGTGGACTGTACAGAGGATTAAGCGCCAGCTACCTGGGCGTGACAGAAAGCACATTACAATGGGTACTCTACGAAAAGATGAAGAGCTACATCGCTGTGCGAGAAGAGCGCATTGTCCTCTCCGGTCGCCAACGCACCACTTGGGATGAAGCCTTCTCCTGGTCTCTCAAACTCGGAGCTGCTGGAAGTGCCAAGTTTGTCGCCGCACTCATCACATACCCTCACGAGGTTGTTCGCACGCGACTGCGTCAAGCCCCCGTTACCACGTCGGTTGATGGCGTGCCCCAACTCAAATACACTGGCCTGGCCCAGTGCTTCAAGCTGGTCTGGAAGGAAGAGGGTATGGCTGCTCTGTATGGTGGCCTTGTGCCGCATATGCTCAGAGTCGTGCCCAGCGCTGCCATCATGTTTGGCATGTACGAGGCTGTCCTGCGTTTCCTTGGAACCGACTCAGGCGTGTAATAAACATTTTGTTGAAAATGCTTTGTAGAGAAGGCGCTGGTGAATGTGTACAAAAGAAAGAAAGCATTGGAGATCTGGCGCAAATTTTGGGGTGCTCGGCGAGCATGGTTTCTTCTTCTGTTTCTAAATGTAACAATAGTGTGGGAAGAATATACGAGCGAGGATACCTGTGTAACAAAACGGCAAGCCAGCGTTGGGCCGCCAAAAATCTCACGACTCCATCTTAGGAATTCTACTCTTCTTCGGGTCGCAAAGGTCATTTTACTCTTTCGGGCATTAATGCGGATTTCGACCAAACAGTCAAACATCTACAGTCGCTGCTGCCATTCTTCTGCATTGATCAACTTGGACAGAGTCGCCATGGTGGTCCTCGGTCGAATGACGTCCGAAAACCGCTTGCCGGCTCGCTTCTCTACCGATCACTGTTCTGACACCCATGCTTTTCTCTCAACGCAGCACGCCTAATTCTTACCTCTGTACATGATCTGGATGAAGTCACATCGATATCTTCGACGATATGGACCTGTATCACAGGGAGCCACACTCTCAGGTCAGGTCTCAACAATGACTTCAAAGAGCACTCCTCCAGTTGATTCTAGTTTTTGACACTTGATCGATATGCATAATTGGTCCAACTTCTCGCTACGCAGATACCCTATAGACAAAGATCGGGGATGAAAAAAAGTAGGTCAGGCATACTTCGAGTCATGAACGCTCAAGCAAGTCTTTCCTCATAAGTACTCGAGTAGGTTGCTCTTTCCACACTTAGACCACACCTTCCTATCTTAAGTCTCTACAACAAATTGCCTCAGCCCAGCCTTACGCCATCTGCCCGAACTAATCCACCTCTGCTTCAACAATGACAACACCCTTGACAATATCCGTAACCGGTCTCGCCCTCACCTCCAACAAACCGGAACTCGCCCTCCTCTCCGTCGAAATATGCTGCACAGGATCCTCGCGCAGCTTCGTATCTTCAGAGCTACAATTATCCTGCCGTGGTCTTGAAGATTTGTTACTCAAGACCTCTGTGGTATCGTCCTCGACAAAAAACCAGTCCATGCCCTCGGGCAATCCCTCAGCAACCGCGAAACCGATAGTAAAACATTGGTCAATGACCGATATACACACATCTTCTCATCTTCCCACTGATACCCAAGGCGCAGTGTTGAAGAATGCACAAAGGTCTTACACCACATCCGTATCTTACGCCATTCACATCGCCGAGTTTGGTGCCTTGGGAACCTTTGCAAATCAGATTTCGATTCTGCCATATACGTCGATTCAAGGTGTCAAATGGTCAATAAGCAGTACCACGTGCAAGGCTCACGAGGCAAGGTTACGGAAGGAGGCTGTGGAGGACGCGTTGGAGAGTGCAAAAGATTATGCAAAGGCTTTGGGGTTGTCTGCTGTGTGGCCTGTGGAGGTTAAAGAAGTGCAGTGGGAGAAGCATGATGTGGAGACTAAGACGAAGAGAACGAGGAGACCAGTATCTGCAGACACGGATCCAGCATCTATGGAGTCTTTCTTTGAACCTGGAGAGGTCACCTTAAGTGCAAGGGTGGACTGCAAGTTCGAGGCAGAGTAGTTAGGATATTTGCTTGCTCATGTGTAAATTGAGTGGTGGAGTTTGCAGAGCTGGGAGTCAGAAGAAATGTAAAGGATGAAATGGTATATAATGATTAATCTACAAAATGATACATACAAGATACCGTGCCAATGACTGGAAACATCGACTCCGATAATATAAAAGAAGCTGCGCTATGGTATAAGAACACGAGAAAAGCAGGACTAACAAACCCAAGACCTCAAGAGATCACTTAAGCAGAAACCTCAGAAAGAGTAAAGGCGTACGATCTAGAAACAGTAATGCGGCTGTTTCCCTGGTACTGTCCATAGTTGGTAGCATACTGAGGCGACCAAGTCTGGTTGTAAAGACCACAGTGCAATTCATAAGCAACACCATCCTTGCTCTGCACCCACGAGTTGAAGAAACGGCAAGTCTGGAAGGAACCATCGCTGGCAGGGTGGCCCTTGTTGTAGGCAGTCTGAGAAGTGCAGGCAGTGGCGCAAACGCTGGGGTCGTAAACGGTGTTGCTGTCAAAGGGGTAGACGCGGACACCCATGTAGGTGTCGTGGCGGTTGGCGTCAAGAGGTGCGTTGATGGCGCCGCCGAGCTGGGTAGGACCGTCGTAACCGGGGATAGCAGAAGGAGCAGGAACCTTATTGTATGCGTTTGAGCCGGTGATGACGACCTGGAACTCGTTGCGCCATTGACCGAAGTTCTTGGCCTGGGAAGAAGAGACACCGGCGCCCCAAAGGGTACACTTGTAGTTGGTGAGTGACTGAGGGTTAGGGCAGTTGGTGTGGTTGGGGTCGAGGGTAGGGTCACGCTCGCTGTACATGTTGAAAGCCTGGCAGCCAGTGGTCTTGTCGCAAAGAGATGCACAGCCCATCGAGTCGTATGAGGTAAGAGTCCAAAGTCCCATGTACTTGTTGGCGTTGAGCGAGGCGTTCAAGCCAGTGAAAGCAGCAGTGTAGCCATCAGGGGTGGGAGCGTTGGAAGACAGAGTCTGCAGCTCGGGAATAGCGAAGAAACCCTCGATGGTATCGGGAGAGGCAACAGGACCAGAGCCAGCAGGCTGAAGTTTGCAAGTGCCATCACGACCGATCAATGATCTGTGTTCGGCAAAAGCCATGCCAGCAAGGGCAGAGACAATGAGGGCAGAACGCATGATGTTGTTTGTTGATTAAAGAGAGTGGGTAAGGTCGGAAAGAATGTATAGAGGTCAAAGGAGTGGAAGAGATGAGATGATAGGAAGCCAACTTACCTTGAGAGGACCATACTTTATATACAAGAGCCCAGAGAGGTGATGTCTACTATCGAGTCATGGAGGTGATGGTCTCCGATGTGTTGCTTTGGTTCTCGAAGGCGCTATACTCACTCGTCGACATTCGCCATGTCTAGTGGGTCGAAGGATTTGAACACACCGAGATTAGCCGCCACTCACGACCATACAGACAGGGCATCAAGCTTGGTAGACCGAGCATAGTTGGCAGAAAGTGGTGCTCATTCGCGAATGTGGACCCTCGAAGTGCTAAGTAAGGTTCAACGGCATCGAAGAAGCCCTCGTGGAGAGAACGTAACCGTCGTAGCGGTCTGGGACTGAGACAAACTTCCGGCAAGTTCGTCTATTGTTGGCTGGTCCAGAATCACGTATACATGTTCAATACCTTGAAATAGAGTCGTGAAGATCTCGAAACGCCTTCTCCAAGATTGACCGGGAGATCTGCAATATTGATGTCTGTTCGCTAATGAAGATCAATTTTGTTGCTCGGCTCACGTAATACACAATGGATTTGGCAGTTGCAATTACCCATACCGAGCGAGTCAGATGTACCGTGGGGAAATTTGGTGCATGACATTATTCGAAGAGGATTGGAAGCTGCATCAGAGTGAGACAATACCATCCAGTATGAAAATTCCGTTATGCCAGGATGTCTAACGGCTGCGAAGTATGAATGGTGGATATGAAGCAACTCGTGTCGGGATGCCTGCCTTGAGATTGGGCCACGGAGACAACACCGTCAGTAGAAGAACGGATTCAAGGCAGGAGGCCGCGACAGTGCTACTCATTATCGGAGACCTTCTCCAGGGGTGGCGAGCAGTGTTGCCGTCCGATATGGAGCAAATGTAGCCAGACGGACCAACACTCGGCAGTCAACGAATTGGCCGTCAAGGCCTACCTGGTAAAGAGAACATTCCACGAGTAAGTCAACCAGCTTCTCGTGGAATAAAGAGACGTAAAAAGAAGCCATATAGGTTGACGACCAGGACAAAGGAAGTTTAAGGATCCTGTCAATGGCTGGTCAGACACGCCATACGATCGTCCATATAACGCAATCGAGGCTGTAAGGATATGAGGAATGCGTCATGTTAGTAGATGACCGTGTCCTCGTCAGCCTCGACTACAATATCGCCCGTGTCATCTATATGTCGATCATCATCCTCTGCCACTTGCTCTCGAGCTTCCTTCTCTTCAGTTGACTCTGTTACAGTTGCGCCCACAAGTTCTGGCTCCGTCTCCGGATTTGCAACTGCGACTTGGTCTTGGACAACTGCTGACTCGGTCGCTGGCTTAGCAGCATGACTTGTGCCATTGGACGTGTCCTGGGCGTGTGAGGTGGTGGTGTCTTGGTGATGGGCGTCTCCGTTTGCGTCCTCGTTCTGCCAGCGTTGGCGGACCTGGTCAAAGTCGTCAAGCTCCTGATCTATCTGCACGTCAATGTCTTCACGTTGACGATTGATCTGATCTTCTTGTTCCGGAAGCAACTCCCAGGGTTTGAAATATAGTTTGGGTTCGGTCGCGGTAGCCAGAAAACTTGACATGGCCTTCATGTTCTCATGCTTGATGCGCATGCTGGCTTCGTCGACTCTCCGTTGTTCCTTCCTTCGTGCGACATTTAGAACCTCGAGTCGTTCTGTCTGTCGCTCGCTCAGCTCTTGCTCTTTCTGGCGGCGGCGTTCCTCCTGCTCGGCTCGTCGTTTGGCTGCTTGCGAGTTGGCAGGTCTTGTCTGACCCAGTCCACCTAGCAGACCACCGAACAGCCTCTGGGTGCGCTTCTTCTCATCAATGGGCTTCACGGGACGTCTTTCGCGGGCTGGTGGAGCGTGTTCTTCCTGTCTGAAATTGTCTGGTGAAGGCGACCGACGTTGTCGCTTGGGAGAACCATGGGAGGCAGACGATTGGCGACGTTTCGTTCCGGCGCGTGCTTCTGGTGGAGTTTGTGATGGGTCAGGCGAGCGGCGGCGTGGTGACGAAGGAGTCGCGTCGGGCAGCACGACGGCTGATGCTACAACTCTGCATGTCGTGTCAGCATCACAAGCCACAGATGAGGAATGCATGCATGCTTAGCAAACTTACGAATCTGCCATTTAGACGATTGTGCTATGTCCGAGATGAATGAGTAATGGTTTGGTCCGAAGGCCGAGTGCTGTTGCACCTTGACCCTGCAACGAAGCCTGCCCCGCTTGACATCACAATGAACCGCTTACACAATCATCGAGCTATATAATGGAAGCTTCTAATATATGTCTCAGGACGTTCATTAAAAGCTAAACAATATCTGTAATAAATCGCTACCTCTTCCAGCAATAACTCTATACTCCCAACAACTATCACATCACAATGGCAAACACTCTGTCAAATGCCAACAAGGCCGCTTGGCTCACCGAGGCCAAGCAGAACCCACTCAAGGTCGACCACGCTCCCATGCCATCTGCTGGTGCAGATGAGGTTGTCATCAAGAACAAGGCTGTCGCCGTGAACCCTGTCGACTGGAAGATCCAGGACTCTGGCTTGTTTATTCAAAGCTACCCCAATGTGCTCGGTATGCTTACTACTTCTCTTCTACCTTATCAGTAAAACCCTTCTAACATCAACTCTCAGGTACTGATGTCGCTGGTGAGGTCTACGAGGTTGGTTCAGACGTCAAGAACTTCAAGAAGGGAGACAGAGTCCTCGCGTATGTTCCGTCTTCCAGTACATATCGTTCCCACGCTGACAAGTCTTAGTCACTGCATTGGTCTCGGTACGGGCAAGGCTCAGAATGCTGGCTTCCAGCTCTTCTCGGCAGTTCCTCAGATCTTGACCTCCAAGATCCCCGAGAAGACTTCTTTCACCGAGGCCGTTGTTTTGCCCCTGGCCATCTCGACTGCATCAGCTGGTCTATACCAGAAGGGCTACCTTGAGCTGCCATACCCGACAGCCTCTCCCAAGTCATCAGGAAAGGTCATCCTGGTCTGGGGAGGTTCCAGCAGTGTCGGCTCAACCGCCATTCAGCTCGCTGTAGCCAGTGGCGTCAAAGTCGTTACCACTGCCTCCAAGCACAACCACGAGTACTGTTCCAAGCTGGGCGCCACCACTGTCATCGATTACAACAGTTCCTCGGTCGCCGATGATATCGTTTCTGCCATCAAGGATACCGGTGCAGAGTTCGCTGGTGTCTACGACAGTATCTCCTTGCCAGAGACTTTCAAGCATTGCTTCGAGGTCTTGCAGAAGGCTGGCGGTAGCAAGAACATGGCTACTGTTCTCCCGCCTCCTCAGGACAAGCCTTCTGACATCAATGTCCAGGGCGTCTTTGCCATTACTATCGCCAACCAGCACAAGGAAGTCGGTGAGGCCGTTTGGCAGAAGTTCGTTCCTGGAGCCATTGAGAGTGGAGATCTCAGATGCCTGCCTGAGCCCTTGGTTGTCGGACAGGGTTTGGAGAGCGTGCAGAAGGGCCTCGATAAGAACAAGGCTGGTGTCAGTGCCAAGAAGGTGGTCATTGAGCTGTAAGAGCCAGTAGTGTTGAGAGCCTGGAATTCGCAAAAGAATTCAGCTCAAGTAATGTGAAATGTCAGTCAACTCGTATCGAAAGACAATGACCCTGCCGCTTTCAGTATTCATCTCTACGTTGTGTGTATATGAGAGCCAACATAAATTTAAGAGCTTGATTTTTCATCTTTTCAACCGATCAATGTCAACAACCACTAGCGACAATAGCTGAATACGAGAAGATGAAAACCTGGATTGTTGCACGCGACATGGTCTCCATCCTCTTTGGTTCGAACATAAGTTTGTTTGGGAGTGGTTGTTTTTGTTTGTCGGTTGTGTTTTGAAAGTGGAGGGCTCGAAGCTTCACCATCTCACGAAAACATGAACCGCGGCTGGCTGGACCAACGCAAAGCACCTGCCAATCACAACACCATCAATTCAAACGAGAACATCGCAACAAAACCATCTTGACAGCTAGAGATTGGCATCTCATGTACTATGCAGACCGTTACTTGCCAGTGGAATAGCTAGTCCTCCAGACCCCACCCTTCTCACGAACCTCTGCAATACCGGACGAAGACATCGCTAAACATGTCGCGATTCCTTACACCATCAAAAATATGCATACTTCTTCTGGTGCAACTATATCGTGATGGAAATGTCCCTTCCAAAAGCACGATAGCGCTTCTCTCGTTCATCTCCAAGCACACAATACACAGATCACCACTCAATACCTCCAACCAAAAACCATTGACCCCACCTTCGATTCAAGAGTTCGAGGCACTACTAGGATCACACGAATCTGCGGTTCCGGGACGCTCTCTGTACCATTTATTCATCGACCACCTCTGGGCAATCCACGACTTCGTCACGTTTACCGCATTCCTCCAAGACCAGACTTCGGTAACGGCTTCACTCCAGGAGCAGACCGAAGACAGCAAGGCCAAGTTCGTATGCAGTCCAACGAGTCCAATCGGCCAATTCGCCAGGAGGTGCTATCTAGAGTCTGTACGATTACAGTTCAGTGATGCCTACCAACTCTGGGAAGATCTGGTAGTTTTCCGCGAACCAACCAAGGGCAACTATGTCGAACGAAACCCCAGATCGCCCTTTGCCAGTTACTATCCGGATGCAGCATCAGCCAACCTGTTACAACCAGATCAATTTGACGCCTCGGTCATTCTCCTCGATCGCATGAACAAGCAGGACGACCGGCCCGCTGTACCGTCAAGTCTCGATGATGTCGAGAAAGTGATGCACTTTCAACTGGGACAGCTGCAGAAGTTTGGTAGCAGAGTGTCAGATGAGATGAAAGCTCAACTGAGAGCAATGGTAGAACAAGGAGCGTCAAAGCCCTCGGATATGCACTTCATTAAGTGCGTTATGATATTTAAACTCAATCATGTTCACCGTTGCTGACCAGAACAGTTTCTTCGATGCTTGGAGAAGCGGCGCATACAACAAGGCTATCGAGCTTCTTCATCGCTACTTCGATTACACCATGGAGAGCCAAGGCACAGACACCATCAAGACGTACCACCAGTATGCTTTGCTCCATCTTGCAGTTCTCCACGCAGACTTTGGATGCTATGGTGAAGCCATATCTGCCATGAACGAGTGTATTGCAACTGCCCGTGAGAACCAAGACGCTCGATGTCTGCACTTCAGTCTTTCTTGGCTTGCCCATCTACGAAAAGCATATCCTGAGTTTTCTCGCCTCGAGAACGGCGGGGAAGGCAGTGAGCTGGCAGGCAACGAAAGCGACATCATCACCTTCTTACAACAAAAAGCAGTGGAGAACAAGGACTGGGCGACTCTCAGTAGCTCTCTGCTGAGCCAGGCTGAAGTCAATGTTGAGAGCGGTGGCAGTGTAGCCAGAGCTCTGGAACAGATATACCAGTCCAGCTATCTCAACAGCTTGCACAACGTCTCCAGCATGATACCCAGCCAACTTCGACTCCACTCCGCCATCTTCAACAGACTCGGTCAAATGCCTCTGGCAGAACACTACTGCAAGGTCATGTTCCATGTTTTCCGCCAGGACGCTTCGAGACCAGATGTGCTCAACGTGGTGTTACAAAATGCGCATATGCACAGCATCCTGGGCGAATACGAAGAAGCCTATGAGCTTCTCAGGCAGGACGACCCTTCGAAGGAAAAGACATTGCGTCTCGATAATACGTTTACCGCATTCGCCGCGATGATCAGTCTGAGACGTGCTATCCATCGGTAAGTTCGAAACATCCTCATGATATGTTTTTACTGATGATGACTAGCAACGACTTCTTCGTCGCCGAAGAGTTCCTTCGCCAGCTGAAGCCCATCAGACAAACAGCAGACGCAGGCGTGATTTTCGAAACACACGTACTCGAGATTGAACTTTTGATGCGACAGGGAAAACTAGCCAGTGCGTTTGACTGTATCGAAAAGCAAGTGGCCGAAGCAAAGGCTGCAGACAGTGCAGGTAAGAATATCTTTCACAATACGGCAATCAACGTGACTGACCTTTGGCAGACATCGGGCGCCGCATCAAGCTACTAATCCTCAAGGCAAGGCTCTTTGCAAAGGCAGGGTTGCCAACCAAGGGTTTCAGTATTGCGATGCGGGCAGCCTCGTCAGCACAGAGAGCTATGATTATGCCAGCAATGTGGGAGGCTGTAGGCGCTCTTTGTGTTATTCTCATTGACCTTGGCGAGTTTGGTGCAGCTAGAAGTCTGGTGGATGCCATCATGCCACAAGTGAGTTGATATGATTTCACGTCTAAGACGCTCGACATGCTAATACCAAGCAGGTGTTGGAGGGCGGCAATACAACTACAATTGCGCAGCTATACTCAATTCTTACGGACTCTCATGTTGGCCTTGCTGGAAAGACGTCTGAAACAAACCCGAAAGAGAGCTCTGGTCACATTGATGCCGCATTTCTCTATCTCAACCGGGCACATGAAGGTATGAATAGTTCTGAGTGTTTGACCAATTGCAAAGCGCTAATAAGACACGAACAGCATATGTCAAAGTTGAAGATCTGGACGGCATTTTGGACTGCTTGATGAAGAAGGCAATGCTGTACAAGCACAGAGATGATGATGACATGATTGAAGAGATGGAGCGTTTGTACAATAGCACAGTTCAGGAAGCCGAGAGAAGGCAGTTGGCGATACAAGGGCAAGGAGTTTAGACAAGCAAATAGGCGACAGAACACAGCGGTAGCTGACAAACGAAACGTTAGATAATAGTTTAGATGCATGGCCTCTGCTATCTGTACAATTGGCGCGAGGTGACTCCCAATTTCTACGGCTCTTTGAGCGCAGGAGCGTTTGGCTAAAAGGACAAAATTTGAAAGGGTTCTTGAAGAGATACTCCTTGTTTCATACCGGAATTCAGACGAGAGGACTAGTTTACTCGTCAGACTTCTTGTGGTAGTTGACCTTGTCGTTCCAGAAGATGGTCTGGAGGGGGTGGTCGTTAGCTATAAGTCCTGTTGCTGGTTGATTGATCCGGCCTCAGCTTACCTTGTCACCGTCACCCCAGAAGTAGTTCTTGGTGCGGATGTTTTGGTAGGGGTACTCGGGCTGCTCGGACTTGGGAGGCATGTGGGACTGGTGCTCCCAGTGCTCGAGCCACAGGCGGTAGGCGTTGACACCACCGAGGATAATCGAGGGGATGACGATGCTGTTTTGCAAGATTCTCGGTCAGATTTTCTGAGTCTTTCTTTCTTTGCTCGTAGTGAAAGGGTGAGATCTCGGTCTCGTTCGGAAGGAGGACAATGGGAGGTTGGGTATCGGGGAGTGCATACTAGATGGAGAGCTTGCGCCAGAGGTCTATGGTAGATTGAGTCAGCAGTTTTCGAGGCCAATTGATATGCGCTCAACAGCATTCAGCTTGTCACGTACCACTGGTGGCAGCAGCGTGGTCCTTGACGGCAGAACGCTCGCGGTTGAAAGCGTTGTCGGCAGCGCCCTGGAAGCCCTTCTCGCCGGCACCGTGGAGCTGGCGGCGGCCGAGCTGGCGAAGGATGGGAGAGCGCAATTGCTTAGCGGCGCGTGTGGTGAACATGTTTGCGGTATATGACGGTGAGTGGAGAGTGGAGAGCGGGCTTCAATTGCTATGGCTTTCGCTGACCTGATTGACGATCCGGTCACGCACAACGCGGGGCTTGGCGTCTGTCGAAGTGGAAGCTGCACTCCGCTCCGCTCCGCTGTCACGTCCCTTCGCACTTGCCGCGGCTAAACCACACGTCATACCGTTCGTCACGTCTGCCTCTAAATGGAAGTCGCGTGCATAGTGCTTGCATCCAAAAATCTGACAAAGTTGTTCATGGTTTCATAGTCCTTCGATCGCTTCTACTATGCTCAACCTACGCGTGAACGTGCAATTGACCCTATTACCTCCATCATCATGAGGCTCACTACCTGGAATGTCAATGGCATCCGCAATCCGTTCTCTTACCATCCATGGAGTATTACAAAGACTTTCCCGGCCATGTTCGATATCCTCGAAGCCGATATCATTGTCATGCAGGAACTCAAAATCCAGAGAAAGGACCTGCGTGATGACATGGTGATACTCGATGGCTGGGATTGCTATTTCAGCTTGCCTAGACAGAAGAAAGGTTTGCTCATCACAATTGTGCATTACTGGACCTGTTTCTCATGAATACATTCTAGGCTATTCGGGTGTAGGTATCTATACTCGCAACTCCACCTGCTCTCCCATCCGAGCCGAAGAAGGTATCCTTGGAGTCTTGACGCCACCAAACTCAACAACCCAATATCGCAGTCTACCAGAATCTCAGCAAATCGGTGGATATCTCTCTGAGATGGAACTTGCAGACCTCGGTGTTGATCCCTTTCTTCTGGATGCCGAAGGCCGCTGTGTGTGTCTCGAATTCCCTGCTTTCGTTCTCTTCGGTGTCTACAGTCCAGCCAACTCCAACGGTCTCCGAGATGACTTTCGTTATGCCTTCCTCACTGCCTTGGATTGCCGCATACGCAAGCTCAACAAGATGGGCAAGCGAGTTGTCTTGGTTGGCGACCTCAATGTTTCCCGAGGCTTGATTGACACGGCTTCTTCGGCTGAGGATATCAAGAAAGCTGGCTTGACGAGCGAGGAGTACGTCAGTACACCAAATCGCCGCATCTTCAATCAGCTCATCATCGGTGGCGAGGTCTATGGTGAAAGAGACGAAGGCCGGGAGGAACCTATCATGCTTGACACCACCAGAGAATTCCATCCTGAGAGGACGGGCATGTACACCCATTGGGAGGTGAAAATCAATGCCAGACCTGGAAACTTTGGAAGTCGTATCGACTTTGTCCTGGCGAGTGGCTCTATGCGCGATTGGTTCGCCCATGCCGACATCCAAGAAGGGCTCATGGTTTGTGCAATCATATCTGCCTTCTGAGACTCATGCTGACTTGCTCCTAGGGTTCTGACCACTGCCCGGTATACGGCGAGTTCAAAGATGTTGTCAGTGTGGAAGGTGATGATGGAAGTTCAGAAACAAAGCTGATCGATATCATGAACCCTCCTGGCATTTTCAACAATGGCGTCCGTCAGAAAGAGTGGAATATCAAAGAGCTGCCTCCCTTCAGTGCCAGACTCATGCCAGAGTTCTACCAAAGAAGAAGCATCAAAGACATGTTCAAGAAGCCCACCGTTCCTCCAGCTCCAGCTTCTACGTCGAACAGCCAGACAGTCACGTCATCGGCATCACAATCCACACATACTACCGATGAATCTCGTGTAAAGGATGAATTTACATCTACAGCAGCACCTCATTCGAAGACCGCTGTCTCCCCATCTCCAGACAGGAAGCGTAAAGCATCAGAGACATCTGTTTCCCAAACAACAAAGAAGCAGAAGGCAGCTCCAAGCTCTACATCAAAGGCAGCTCCTGCCAAAGGTCAAAAGAGTCTAAAGGGCTTCTTCCAATCGAAACCAAAGCCAGAAGAGCCGGCCACCGGTGTGACAGAGGGCTTGCCTGATCTGAGCAAACCCGGTGCATCAAAAGATGCAGAAGAGACGGTAGGCGATTCTACCATGTCCGAAGCAGCTCTTCCAACATCTACATCGCACTCTGTCAGCGCCAAAGACCTGGTATCTTCTGCTAACGCACGAGGTAGTCAGATAGGCTCTGAAACAAAGCCTGATGCTCAACTTCTGCCTCCGCTTGACGACGATGACGAGATGGTGTACGATCCAATCGTCAACAAGGAGTCGTGGCAGACACTCTTCCGCAAACCAGCAGCACCATTATGCGAAAGCCACGAAGAGCCGTGCAAGAGCATGCAGACCAGAAAGAAAGGAGAGAACCAGGGCCGTAGCTTCTGGATGTGTGCAAGGCCATTGGGACCATCAGGCACGAAAGAGAAAGGTACACAATGGCGATGCGGCACATTCATATGGTGCAGCGACTTCAAGACAGCATGAATGAGGTAGATGCATTAGTTGTGATTGATTGCTATGGAAAGAAAAGCATTATTTGCTTGAAAAGGAGTAAGACGAACGAAATGGAAAAGAAGAGAAACAAAACGTTTGAAACATCCAATGCGCAGTACGCCGACCATGCAAAGACTCCTTTCCCCTCTATGCTCCTCCTTTTATCCTTCTTTTGTAAAAACAACAACAAAGAACGATGATGATTGAGGACTGCCATGCTCGTGGATGATGGTGTGATGTTGGTCGATCAGTTGACAAACTCCATGCCCCACATATGCTCAGGCATCTGCTCCAAGAACTCTGTGAAACGCTGAGACTCGAGGTCGTTGTACTGGAAGCCACTCTCAGTAGCGACAGCAAGACCGCCATCCTGCTCCATGCCCTGGAGCTCGCGTGCCAACATGTCCTCGATCGAAGACTCAAAGCCGGTCAAGTCAGACTGAGCCATGGCGAGGTCGTTGGTGGTGAAGGTAGGGTTGGAGACTGAGGCGCCAGCATTGCCGTCTGCCATGGCGTGGTTGAGGGTAGTGGGCAGGACAGTGCAGGCAGCAGGAGCGCGGACAGTGGTGGGACCAAACATCATGTCGTTGTTGTGGTCGTCCATGAGATCGGCGAAAAGGTCGAGCTGGTTGGGCTGGAAGGAGTCGATGGTGAAAGAGGCAAGGTCGCCATTGGCAGAGTAGTGGAAAGAAGGGTCGTCGAAGTTGGCAAGGTCGACAATCTGAGCGGGCGAGGTGACTGACGAAAAGGGGCCAGTCGTGGATGGGGTAGGCGAGAAGGTGGTGATGCCAGTAGGCATGTCTGCGTTGAAGGAAGCAGAGGCTGAAGTAGATGCAGAGGCGGAAGGAGTGTCCTGCTGGGCGGCAAGAGCCATGGCCTTGCGCTTGGTCATGCGGCGCTTCTTCTCATGGGGCTTGCGAGGCTGGTATTGGTAGTCAGGGTGGTCGCGAAGGTGCTGGCGCTTGACGCTCTCGGCCTTGTCCTTGTCCTTCCATTGCTTCTTGACAGGCTCGGACTCATCGCGCCACATCTTGCCAATGACCTTTGCTGTAAACAATTGTAAGTTTATCGCTCATGAAGAGTGGGAGTGCGTAACAGAAAACAACTTACAAATCTCATTGTTGTGGAGGCCAGGGTTACGAGCGACAATGTCTGGATGGTTGTGCTTGCGGTAGAGGATGAATGCATCGGCAGGACGGCTGACTTTGGTGCCCTTCTTGGAAGAGTCAGGAGAAGCGGGAGACTCGGGCGACGACACAGCAGTCTCATACGACTGGATGTGTGAGCCAGGAGGCAGCACACTTATGCTTAGCAAACCAGAGGCAGTGTCATGCTTAACCTCAACCTACGTATCGTCGAAAATCCGACAAGTCACAGTAGAGTGGTATTCGAGAAAGATGCGCATCATACACACCTGCCACGCTGAGCGATGGCAGCGAGGCCATCGTCATCGAGGCAGTTTGTGGGATCGGGCGGGAGAAGAATCGATATCTTTGGTGCGGTGTTCATCACCTGCATGTCACATTCACTGGCGATGTTTCTTGGTGGAGATGCCCTTTACCGTTCAATTCGCCGAGATTCCCGAATCCTTCGAGCGACAGAAAGTGAAGTGAACTGTGAGTGTGGATGTCGGCAAGATCGGTGGCGGTGAGAGACGTATCGGCCAGTGAGGAGAAATTGAGTGAATAACAATATGAGAACAAGCGGCTGGCTGACTGGTATTGTTGGACTGAAATTTTCAACAATAGCAAGGTGATTCCTATTGATATAGCTATCAGCAATCACCTCTTTTTTGTTTTCTCAACAGGCTTTGACACTTCTTCTCTCTTTCGTCTTCTCACGATGCACTCTTCATCCCATCCAACAACCACCATGCATCCCAAGATCATCCACATCACCTTGAACGAGCTGGAGCAGCCCGGCTTCGAAGTTGGTGAGGATCACACCGTTGCGCTTCGACTCGAAAGACATCTCTAATAGACCATCAGCTGGTGCAGAAGAGAAATATCTGGAAACTCGCACCATGTGCCAAGACATCATCGCCGACCTGAGATGCATCCAGAGAGTCTACGCCCTCGAACCAAAGCACTTCGATCGTGACACAATCTGCAAACACCTCAAAGGGATTCTGGCAGAATATCACCTGCTCCGAAACGACGCAACTCGCTTTGCTTCCAGGGCCGAGTACGAAGACTTTCTGGCGACCATGTACACTTTGACCGCGGAGACGGCACAGGTCATCCACGCCATCAAACGCAGAGATCAGGTTCGCCTGAAAGTCCAGGAAGAAACAGTCAGAGACACTACCGAGGAATCAAATCCCCATCACAAATCACACCTGCCGCCTTGGAGCCAATTCCTCGCACCAGGCTCGCCATCTTATGCCGTCGCCCGCTTCTTGTCTCCGTTCGAGTCACGTCCTCCTTCACATCCCAGCTTCCCAGACTATCACCGTGTCATTCGTACCTCGTTCCAGACTCTTCCCCAGGCAGCTATGGGAATCCTGGCAACCTGGGCTTCCGAATTCCAGCAAGCAAACGACTACTTCCACCAGGTATCTGCTCACTGTTACTACGGGAAGATCAAGATCGAATAATGTGCTAATACTCCGACAGCGTTATCCAGAAGAGAGAGAGTTCGCAGGAGTGAGTGGAGCTCGTGCACTGTTTTGCGGACAATGCTAACAGAGCATGCATAGCCTCTACCTCCAAAGCTCGCTCATTTCCGCCAGATGGCTCTCACGCAGACCGGCTTGAAGACCGAAGCGCTACAATTTGTAAGCCGGAGACCAAAGAGAATATTCTGTATGAAATCACGACTGACAGCCGTACAGCACAACCTTGGAAACCGTCCCTATGCACAGGTAAGAAAAGAAAATGTTCTCGAACCGTAGAATATTCTGACATAGATTAGGGAATCGAACAGGTCAACGGACAGGGCCCAGAAGAGACAGCTACGCTCGGCAGATTTTTGGGAATGTTGGAGGGAAAGGATGTCGTTACTCCTTTTGCTGCAAACAGATGTTACGTGATCCGTCGCTGGGTTCTTGGAAGGATGGAAGCTTGAATATTGGGACCTTGAAAGGAACGAAATTTGGAACTTGAGAAGATGGTGGTGTCTTTACCTATGCCAGTTTTTGATATTGTGTTTTTCCTACGCCAATCTTCCAATATGTGATTCATTTGACGGTAGGCATCAGAGTGAGGTCGCCAGCTATTTCTGCATACCGGTTTCGCGAAAATACACTGGTGCATTATTTGGCTGCGAGATGCCAGTCAGAGAGCCCGAATTGAGAAGTGAGAGGAGAGAGGTGAAATGTGAAAAGTGAAAAATGCAGACTGAAATCACTCACTGAAGCTCCGCTCACTCTGAAGCGCATACCAGCCCCTGTTTTCACCGAGTCTCAAACTTCCTTTGTCTTTCTCCTGAAACATTCCTCATCCGCTTCCACATTCCACCGCACAACCATTTCCGCTCAATTCTTTGTTACACAAGCATCCCTCGGTTCCAAATCACGCAACAATGTCTGCCGTCATGCCTGAGTCGATGGCTCTGCTCCTCGAGAAGTATTCGCCTGAACAGATTGCAGAGGTCGTCGATGCGGTGATGAAGATGCGTCCAGCTGTCTCTCAGAGAGCTGCCGTCGCTTCCACTACAGCTGCTACACCTGTCTCCGCCGTCACCGAGCGCAAGAAGCGCGCAAAGAAGTCGACAACCTCGAAGGTTGCGCACTCATCTTCTGGCAGCATCGCACCCACTCGCCCCCTCAACTCCTGGATGGCCTTCAGAAGTAAGTCGATTCGTCGGATGAGAGTGCGCACAAATCGTTCTAACCAGTCCGCCAGGTTACCACTCTCCCATCTTCAAGTCGTTCCAGCAGAAGGACATCTCTGGCTTCTTGACTCGCATGTGGCAGAACGACCCTTTCAAGGCCAAGTGGAGCATCCTTGCTAAGGCCTACTCGATCATTCGTGAGAGCAACACCAA
Source organism: Aureobasidium sp. EXF-3400 (assembly GCA_024195585.1). NCBI lineage: Eukaryota > Fungi > Ascomycota > Dothideomycetes > Dothideales > Saccotheciaceae > Aureobasidium > Aureobasidium sp. EXF-3400. Next base: position 100,214 of record SWBL01000059.1, read on the forward strand.
GGACGCTGCACCTCTTGACAAGTTCCTGGCGCTCACCTGCCCTTTGATCGGCGTCGTCCCCAGAGATGATTACCTCGGCGTCATGGGCTGGAGCATTGTTGACACCGCTGGAGTCAAGAGCATGGAGCGCATGTACACTCCCGACATCTCTTCATTCCCTGAGAACATTTTGACCACCAACTTGTCCTCGGAGGAGATTGTCGCTCACTGTCAGCGTGTCAGCTACGTTGAACACAATGACATCGACGTCGCTCGCAACCAAGGCTCGACTGCTGCTCTCGCCATGGCTGCTCAGCCCATGTTCGGTTCAGCTCCTCAGGAAGTCATCGCTCGCAGCCATTCCACCAGCCACATTCAGCAGAACCACAACATGGTTCGCAACTCAGGCTCGGCCATCACTTTCACCAACATGGCTGCTCAGCCCATGTCCCATGACACATCGTCTTCTCCTTCTGTTTTCGACTTCTCGGACCCCGAGTCTCCTTTCCAGCAGAACCAGCAGGTCATCGACGACTTGTTTGTCAGTGGTCCTACCATCCAAGACGCTCTAATCCAGAACAACAACAACGCTGTCGGCGCCAGCGGCCCTGTCAGACAAGCTGTTCATGACCTCTCAAGCCAGCAGTATCCTTTCATGGACGAGTTCGATCCCTTCCAATCCAGCTCGCTCGACTTTGATCCCTTCAACATGAACCAGGATGCCGCCTTCGCCAGTAACAGCATCGGCACCTACCTTGCACCTGGAAGCAACGACTTCCCTGAGACCTTCAACATCGACGACTTGTTGAGCAGCGACCTTTTCGACATGAGCAAATGAGCATGGCAAAGCAACATGTCATTCCAATCATGCACTCGTCGCTTGGTAGCCTTCCTCGGACGAGGTTCTCAGAGACACAACACCTGGGCGACCAACACTATACATTGCAACCAACAGTGTTGTATATAGACGAAGAATCGGGTTGTCGATAGGAAGATAATTACAGTAATGAGGAGGAATGCATCTGGGAAAGGAAAGAAGATGAGGGGTCACTGGCGTCGCGGAAGCTCGGGCGTGCGAGTTTGGTGTAGCTGCAACTCGCGACCTTTCCTGTACATAGACCATACTTTGCCTTTACCTTCTATCACAAACAATCGAAATGCAATCCAAACCCTCTTGATCTGCCAGCTCTTCCCATGCAGCAAACAACATGACCCTCAAATCGCTGTTGCTGGCGTACGTCGTCGGCGGCCTGACCTTCATCCCCCTGCTCGCCCTTCTCCTTGGCGCCTTCGCATACGTTGCATTCACCCAACCCGTTGCTCCCGTGTCGACTGCCACGCCTACCAACCATGTAGACCCAAAAATCACTGCGAAGACGATAGACGAACTCGGCGAGAAGAGCAAGGATACAGACAGTGAACTCGACACAGCAGCCGCTTACTTTGCTGTTTGCAGAGAGTATGTTCCAGGCGGCATCAATGGCAAGCCTCCGGAGCGCTCTACCCCGGCCGGTGAGGTTCTCATAGCAGAGAGTCCAAGTGTCTACCAGAGCATGTACAGAAGCATCTTTGAGCGAGGCAAGACATCGATTCCAACCATTGAAGGCGACAAGCGCGACGGCAAGGCCGTCAAGAAGGCTCGCAACGTCTTCTATGTTGTCTTGAGACATGGTCATCTCATGCTCTACGACGACTCCGAGCAGGTCGAAGTGCGACACGTTGTATCCCTTGCCCATCATGACATCGACGTATACGCTGGAGGAGACCCCGTGCCCGAAGGAGATCTTTGGATCAAGCGCAACTGTATTCGTCTGACCAGGAAACCTCTCGCTGGCGAGACTTCTCCTTCGTCCAAGCCTTTTCACTTCTTTTCCGACAACTGCTCTGAGAAGGAAGATTTCTACCATGCCTTGCTACACACCCAGTCCTCCATTCTCAGTACTGACCAGCCTCCGCTACCTCAGAAGTTCGATACTCCAGACATCATCAAACTTGTACAGAATCTACACTCGTCTGACGCCGACGCTCATTCGCGCTGGATCAACGGTATTGTCGGGCGCATTTTCCTTGCCATGTACAAGACCAAAGACATTGAGAACTTCATCCGCGCCAAGATCAACAAGAAGATCTCTCGCGTACCCAAGCCAAACTTGATCGCTTCCATCGACATCATGGGCATTGACATGGGCGACAGTGCTCCCATAATCAGTAATCCTAGACTGAAGGAGCTCACGGTGAACGGTGACATGACAATCGAGCTAGACGTCAAGTACAACGGCGGTTTCAGAATTGAGATGGGAGCGGTTGCACGTATCGATCTTGGAACTCGCTTCAAGGCCCGTGAAGTCAGCCTGATCATGGCAGGCGAGCTGAAGAAACTCAGCGGTCACCTTCTGATTCGTGTCAAGCCTCCTCCAAGTAACCGTATCTGGATGACATTCGAGACCATGCCTCAGATCGAAATGAGTATCCAGCCCATCGTCAGCAGCAGACAGATTACCTACGGTGTCATTCTACGTGCCATTGAGAGCAGGATCCGAGAAGTTATTGGTGAGACGATTGTTCTCCCCAACTGGGACGACAGTCCGTTCCTGGACACCTTGAAGAAAGAGTACAGAGGTGGCATATTCGAGCCTTCGCCTTCAGACGAAGAGCCTACTGGTCTGGAGAAGGCTGCTATGGCAGACGCCGGCTCCGTTGAAACTGCAGCACATGAACTCACGAATAGCGTTGGTGGTGATGACGACTCAGAATATGGCGTTATTCATACTCTTGCAGAAACTGGAGCGAAGACCTTGAGCATGCCCAGCCTCCTGGAGCCAGTACAGAAACTCAACTTCCGAAAGAACGCAAGACGGTCGGCGACTTCTCTGGGAGAGGCTATCGAGAGTCCGACTGGCGCATCGACCAGCACGACTGCTGTATCCACCCCATCATCGCCGCCTCTACGTCCACGTACGCCACCTGGGAAGCCTCGAAACTTGCGTCACAATTCGTTCTCTGCCGCGGCGACCCCCCTGGTTAGCACCGAGGGCTCGAACATTGAGGCAGTAAAATCACACACAAAGAAAAAGGGACAAAAAGATGCAGTCGAGATGGTGAAAGAAGTCAATTCGAAGGCACAGTCAACGGCTACATCGCCAGTGGCACTGCGCGAAACCGAAAATGTCGTACCTATCGAGTCTGAGACATTCTCGACTCTCGCAACGCAAGATGAAGAAGATGCACCGATTGATCCTTCTATTCTACGACGAAGCTCTGAACCTTTAGAACAGCATGCAACAAAACAGCGGGCGGAACCTCAACTATCCGCCACAGCAGATATTCCCGCCAGATCACCATCGGTGAAGTCTCTGGATACGTCAAGCCCGTCAGGCACAAATCCATCTCATCTCAGTACGGCCGCAAATGCTGCGAAGAAATGGGGTTGGCAAGTTCTCAACAGACAGAACGGATCTTCGTCGACCACAGGAAACTCTTTCGGCGGCTTGAGCAAGAGGTTTTCAGTATCGTCGGCTAGTAGTGGATCGTCTTCAGTGTCATTGCCATCACAGCCACCTGATGCAAATGCTCTGAAAGCAGCACTGCTGGCTCAACCGATGGGTCGTGGAATGCCTTTGCCGCCACCCGGTACTCCACTCCCAGGACCTCAGAGAAGTCTTTGGGCGTCATCAGGGTTGAACTTGCCAGGCCTCAAGCGCAAGCCTGTAGGAGCAAACTCGGCCTCCCAACAGCAGAGCAAGGAAGCGGAAAAGCTTGACCATGTTGGCGAACAGCAGCCTCGACAACCACCGCCGTTACCAAAGAGACCTAGACCCACGAGCAGAGAGGTGCCTCAATCAAGAATACCACCAGCCAGATATGAAGAGCAAGCAGCTGGTGATTCTGACGTGTTTGTGGTTGCCGCTCCTGTGGAGGAAGATAGTATGCCCAACACACCAACCATCGAACGAGTAGATCACGGCATGTCAGCATACACAGAAGAAGCTCAGCCAGCTTCACATGTGGAAGACATACCAACACAGCTGCATCCTGACGTCGAGCAGACAATCACTCAAGAGGCAGTTACAGGAGAAACAGAGCCCGAGCACGAAGCGGTACAAGGACACGCACTCGAACCAGTGGCACAACACACCGATGTTCACACAGCACTCGAGCCCTCGAACCCAACCCTTCATCACGAAAGAAACGATACAGAAGATGGAGATATCAGCGGCTCGCTCGAGGCAACCGATATGGCGGGAGGATTGCGTTGATAGACGAGAGTTATGTCTATACCCTTCTCTCCACTCCTCTTTTCTGATTATGACACGATAAAAACAAAAACGCAATGAAATCCTTCCACGTCTTATTTCTCGCCGATTCTTTGTGTGATCTATTCTAATTTGATTGATATGGCGCGCAGAGAGAGTGTGTGGTGATTGATTGCCGATGTTCCAATAGTTCACCTTCTCAGCTTTCTCAGCTTTCTCAGCTAAATCAAAAGTAGATCTTACACGACGCAAAAGACACAGAAACATGTAGAAAATGAAGTAAAAAAGAAAACACCACTTTATTGATATCTATTGATACAAACCAGTAGACTCACATTGCAGACACCAGAGAACAATGTCAAAACACCACTTACCTACCTATGTATGGAATTGTTACCCTTGCAAAGCATTCAAGAAGAGCAGAACCCACCGCAGTACCAACCATAAAGCTTGGAGTAAAACATACGAGTACCGCACTTGGGGCAGTTGTACCAGAGACTATCAATGGGACGACCAAAGAGAGTAGACGGAGAGACAGAGCCAGAGCTAGAGGTGGTATTAGTGTGAGAGCACATTGTAATGGTTTGCTGTGTGGTAAGTGGTGCCAGTCGTTTGGAAGGTGACGGCAACAAAAGATGTAACAATGTCTGTATATGTATACTCGAGGGTAAGTACAATAGCTTTGTTCACATTTGTGATGGGCCTGGTGGGCAAGAAAACGGGACAAAGACTGCTGACAATGGTAAAAGGTTTTTCGGCAGGCTTGAAAGAGAAGGGGCAGAAAAGAAAGAAGCTGCATATCTTCTGCAGACAAAGGGCATTGAATTGAGGTTTGCGATATGGATTTTGGGGAGTTATGCGTGGCAGATAGAGATAGATGTTGATATGTGATATGATCGTTAAAGAGCGAAGCAAGCCATGCAATGTACAGCTGCGAGCAGAAGCGGCTGGTTCGAGAGCAAGAGGAGGGGAAAAACGCCCAAGTATCGCTGAACCGCAGGAAAGAAGGGCAATTAGACATGAGTAAACTAGGAAGGGTATTCTTCTGAAAAGTGCAAAAACGTCGGTCGTCATGGAGGAATAGGCGGCAGTAAAATCTACCAAGCACTGCGGTCCCAGTTGGGGTCTAGATGTGTGTGTCAGCGTATACGTTCCAGGCTGGCAGAGTTGATTTGGGAGCATGAGCATACCCTGGACAAAACTTCCGAGCACGCGACTTCCTGTCTGCAACAGAGGATGGCCAACAACGATCTTGAGGAATCTCTCCAGACCTTTCCTGCGCTCCTCGATGACGGCGTCGTCGAACTTGTTGAAGTAGACCTTTCCGGGCAATGGCGGAATAGTGACGCGAGCACTCTCGCGCTCGAGGATATCGCGGAAGTACTCAAAGTCTGAATAACGGCGGCGGACGCTGCTGTTGCGCAGCTTGAATGAGGGAATGTTTGTGCTCAGACGGATCTCATAGGTCGTGTAGCGCGACGAGGGTGTCAGACCGTGAGTTTGCGGGTTGCATACCTGGCAAGCGCAACTGTATCAGCAGGTGTGTAGTACCATGGCGGCGACGCGACTCACCTCAATCTCGAGAAAGTTCTCCGGTGGGCCGTAGATCTCCTCGAAGCTCTGAGATCTCGAATCGGGCATTGCCTGCATGGTCGAGTTTGTCCTCGAGGACGGACTGGGCTGGAACTGGTTCATGGTCGTATGGAAGATGATGTATGCGCCCGTCGAAGGTATGTACCGAGTTGCGGTGCGCAATGGGCAGAACAGGTGGGAATGACAGGTTGGTAGTGGAGAGGGTGTGCAAGTCGGGTGCTGTACTCGTAGCCGTCGCTATCGCGCGTGCTCTAGCCATACGCCATTGCCCCGCGATTGGTCTTGGCTGTGCTTAGCGCCCTTTTGACTCCTTGTCTTCGGCCTCGGTGTCTGCCTTTCCAACATGCTCTTGCTGATCATCTTTTGGTCCATGTATCTTCGCATGTTCATGACCTCCTGCCTTGCCACTTTTGTGATGCTTCGTCGTTGTAGGTTCGCTGTCTTGGTCCAGTGACTCCTAGTCCTTCAGCTGCTTACGTGCCAGAAAGTGTCCGCCTGGTACTAGACTGAGATAGACCAGAACAGCGCAGGGAATTGCTGCAGCAAGTGTAGCTGGTCTTCGAAACATCAATAGAGAGATATGTTGTCTTGTAGGGAAATGATCAATTGATGATGGTGATAAGGTACAATTGGTGAGCGGGCGTGGGACTGAGACCGTGTCATTATTGACAACTCATCGTCTTTCCCTGCACAGAAGTCGCAGCTTGCATCGCCCTTATGTATTAACAGTCAATGCAATAGGAAGGCGCAACTGACCATCTGCATGTTTTTAGGTATGAACCTCCAAGCGATGAAGATCTTCTGATCATCAGAGATAAGATAAACCTACGGCAATTTCTCGGGACGAATGAACAAAGACATCTGCTTGCCCTGGTGATATTGATCTCATGTCCTGTTTGCATCGTCCAACTACAAACACTCTACTCAATTGCTATTGGAGATCAAGGGCAAGTGTTGCGATGAGGGAAGCCTCGCCCAATACCCTTGGCTCTGGTCTGTGACAAAGACTCACCGTCAGACTGGGTATGTGTCTTGATGGAAACCCACAAGACATGCTGGCCATATGAGACAGATGATATGGTAAAGTGCTGTGAGAATGTGAGCCCATTCATCATGAAATTTCTCAATACTCTCGGAGAATGGTAGAAACTCTGTTATATTGTGCATGGTATCGATGACTGGCAAAGCAGGCTGAGGTTTGATGAGTTGCGTGCTAAGTCCCAAGCAGAATCATGAGTTACCTGACACTCGAGATGTGGTTGATAGCACAGACTATCTGAGCAGACGGAATGACTGAGACAACATGCATATCAAAGAGTCTTCGGCCTGTTTGCTGTAGAAGTATACTCTGTATGCTTGCGTATATTCAATCTCATGTCTCACAGGTAAAGCGACGTCCTCTCTGTACAAAGGCACAGTGGTTTTCAAATCAGAGATGTGTCCATAGAGAGTCGGGCGAATGTCGCTTGTCGATGGACTCTATCCTGTTTCCCGAAACTAATGTGCATTTTTACAGCTATACGCGTCACACACCTTTGCAGACGGAGAGAACGGAGAGGGTGCAAGTCGCGACCCGCTGAATAGTTCTAGTCCCTTCCGGTTTGGTTTGGTTTCGTTCAGCTCTGCGCACGCTTACACTGGTTCGACAGATCATTACTTCGCTCCTCTTATCTTGCGCGCGTGTTATCCTCTCTGCTGGTATCCTCGAGTTCTCGTCATATACAACAACAACATGGCGAGCCAAAGTCACTCTGGTCGCCGTGCTCGGGGTAAGTGCAATGGCAGGCACCTTCTCTCTGACGCGAGTTGACACTTCGATAGCTTGGCAGAGGCGCGTACCTACTCTGCACAACATCTCTGAGCGCCGACTCCCGGTGGGCACTCCAGCAAGTCGCCTGCTTGCGCACTCTAGGAGAGAGAACCAACCATTCAACCACATCAATACTATCAGGGCCGAAGACCTAGACAACGAAAGGGCTAGTTCGCAATCTGCCCGCAAGCCTTATGTTTCTTCTTCACCATCTTCAACCAACCTGAACTCTGGCGAGACTGGTAAAATGTCTCCTCATGACTCTGGTTCTGAAGATCAGATCCGCCTCGCTGAGCTGGCAACAGCACGACTCGAGAGACAGAGCAAGAGAATTATCGACAACGATCCCACCATTCCCTTGAGCAAGCTTGTTGAGCCCAAGACGACACAAACCAGACACCCTAGACATTGGCTGGATATTGATCACCCTGATTCAAGCGATGGCGACACAAGTCGCACGTCTAGAAAGGAAGGTCCAATGGACGTCCACGCCAAAGTCTTTCGACCCGGCTCGCGCGACAGCTCTGTTTCCCACAGCCGTGAGCCGCCTCGCGCACCCTCTGCTATGCTCAGTGCAGATGATGGGGACTTCCAGCTCGTCACTAGCAAGAAGACCAAGCCCTCGTCTAGACCTGCCGTCGGCCTTAACGCGCACGAGGTCAAAGTTGACGACAAGGCGATCGCTGTCTCAATCAACAGACAGGAAATCAACGAAGTTTTTGGCAACAACCTTCCACCCCTCAGTCACTTCCAGGGCAATGTCGGAAACAAAGACGGCCAAGTCGGTTTCGCTATGCACCCCAACGGTGACATCTCGGCTCAGCAGTGGTCGCAGTCCGACTACCAGTGGTTCAACATTGGTCAGTTCTCCAACTCGCGCAGACGTACTGAGGGCACTCTTGCCTCGCATCGACTGAAAGGCGAGAACGAGCTACATTCGATCCTCCAGCATAGTCTTTGCTACTTCAGAGCGGTTGCGAAGCAGCATGAGGCATCCGCAATGAAGCTACCATTTGGCTCAAAAGAGTTGCAGGCTTATATGCCTAAGGTCTCCCTTGATCGCGCTGCACGAAAGGTGGCAGTTACACCTTCTGCTTCCGAAACCCAAATCAGATCAGAATCTGAGCACCCTCTTCCTGAAAAAAGACATCGTACTCGTACATCATCTCTTGGACCAGCACTTGAGCCTTGGGCACAAGGCTACGACTCTCGTGTTCGTAGCAAGCACGAGTCTTCTACTGCTCCTGCTGTGGCACCAGGCCCCATCGATCTCTCAGTCTTTCGCGAATTCAGACCCCTTGTCACATCTACGAGCACTATGCCAAATAGCACACTCAACAGTTCACCTTACAGCTTGACTACTCTGAACAATCTGTCTTTTGGAGCTTTCTCTACAGACAAAAACCATGGTCCTGCGGACAACGCCTTCCGACTCCCCGCTTCCGGCGAACCTGCTCCCATGCGGCCGAGTAGGAATGAGTTTAGCCAATATCTAAACTCATTTCTTCCAAAGAGTGTGCCGCAGACTGTCACCTCACAGCTGCAAGCGCCTGTCCCTAATCTGAACTTCTCCACTTTCCTCGAGAAGACTCAACCACAAGTTGCTTCGTCTAGTCAATCAACCCCATCAGCACAGCGCAACTTCACCAAGGCAAATCTTGACAAGATATTGAATGCTGCTTCAGCTCGCAACAGCAACACCAACACCAATACTTTTACAGGTACTCGGACCGTTCTTCATGATCCATTCCAGAGCCAATCTTCCTCAATACCTACGATGACCCAGCAACAATCGGGTGTGAAGCATCACGACATCACCTGGTCAAGCACTCCCATTGGCGAAGCTACTTCGAGTTTTGTCGGTCAGGCGTCTTCCTCAACAAGCAGTGACGATGTTCCATTCGATCCTCTTGACAGCGAGCCTGACTTTGCACCCAAGTTCAGAACGATGGAAACTATTGACATCAACCTACCGCACATGACGACTGAGGAGCTTGCAATGTACTCGAGACCCAGTCCCCAAAACTTCAATGGCCCCTTCTTCATGGGTAGCCCTGATGTTCCGAGCGAAGCCGGCAGGAAGAGCCACGAGCAGGAGCTTCACGATTGGTTCTACAGTGGCCTCTCGATCGCCGAGCGTCAAGATGAACATTTCGAGTACATCAAGACCGCACACAATCAAAAGCCCAGCATTACGCAGCCCGTGGCCAACCCTGGACCCATCGGAACTCCTCCCGTTCGCTCACTGTCAAGCAAGAATTGGGAACCAGAGCCATTCAATGAGGTTACGACACGCTTGTTCTTGTCCATGCATGAGAGTCTCTCGCAGTATACTCAAGGCCCTCTTGAACAGCGTCGCGGCCATCCCGCTCCATTCTGTAATCCCCCAGAATGGTGCATTGACAAGAGCGCGAACGGCAACAACAGCTTCTTCGGCGAGGATTGGAGTCAACCCCCTGAACGCATTAGTAGAGATGCGCGTTACAGACCTCTCCCTTCTGAGAGCAAATTCGGTGCTTACGACGGACTCGGTAGTAGTGCTGCTGGAACCCGCGCTTCTAACGGAAGACTCAGGTTCGGCTCGAACCTGAAGTACTGAAGAAAGATACTAATACGGGGGGCGGGTTTCCTGTTTTAAGGCTCTCTCAAGGACTGGCTCTTTCTTTCCAAGACCTCTCCAAAGCCATCAGGACATTCACCAATACTAGCGTCAGTAAACAGAGAACAACATGGGATAAAAAACATGATAATGACTGCCTCGTCCAGACAACTTCGAAGTGCAAGAAGGACATTGATATGGATGGAGCGTGCATGAAGCGGATGGAAGACTTGAGGTTAATGGATTCTCCAAAGCGCACTATGCTTCTATTGCTTCCAGACAACTTGTATTATAGACAGACAAATCAAGACAGACAATATACTGTTCCGAGAGAGTTTTGTGTGTGCCTCCAGCATGGGTGAATCGTAGAAGCGTGAGATTATGGTAACGGAAGAAAGGCGGCTTCGACTTGAGGTATCTATACAAACTGCAGACCGATTTTGGCCGTCTAGTAGCCGTCCTTGCCCCACTTGTTGTACTTCTCGTGAAGCTCCTGACCAAGGTATTAGCGACTCAGAACTCAATGTGTGTATGTTTCCAGCTACTCACTCTGGGCAGGTTGACGTTGGGAACGATAACCTCGTTAAGAGCAGAGGGAGCGTCCTTGCGAGGCTTGCTGGTGTCACCGCCGGGGTGGTACTGGTACTTGGCATCACCGCCAGTCTTCCAGGGCTCGGAGTCGGCAGCAATGGCGACGGGGTTCTCAGATGAGGAGGAGGTAGGATTGCGCGAGAAGTGCCATCCAGCAAGACCGAAAGCACCGGACATAATAGTGAGCAGGATCTATACGTTTGCGAAGTGAAGTCAGTAATCGGGTATGCTGTCATTGGCTGTGCTTGGTGGGGGAGCACAGCGTTGGGTGAAGGGTATGGAGCAGCATTGGGGCATATAATTCGTTCGCAACATCTTTCTGAGTGTGTAGGAGGGCGCAGAGGCAGTGTCGACGTACGTAAAGCTCGGGGTCCTTGCGGGCGCCCTGCTTGAGGGCGTTCTTGTCGGCTTCGCGGCTGGCGGCAGAGGCAGCGTTCTCGGCGCCAGAGTTGATGCCCGAGGCACGGAGAGGGCGAGTTGCGCGGAAAGCGGCGCGTCCGATGATTGAGGCCATTGTGTGAGAGGTGTGTGGTGTGGATTGGAGTGAAGAGGTTCCAATTGCTGGTATGGGGTGCTTGCCGGTTCGAATGTGGAATTGACGAGCTTGGGTTCCGCTCCGCTCGATGGCCTGATTCTTGGCGTAGCGGGTCAGGGTTGTACCAGCTGCATGGTCTTTCGACTCAAATATCACTATATCTTGCCGAGTATGAGTTTTTATCAGCTAGTACGTCGTTGGCACTATGTCTCAGTATATATGATGTGCTCAAAAGAGTATCAACTCGTTATATTCACTGGCTGGTCGTCAACATCACATTTATCACTTTTTTATACTCGGCTTCGGATAATCGCATGTGACTACCAGTGATACTCAAGGGCTGATCTTCAAAATACTGCTTCACAAACACAGTTCAGGCAGACCTCAAGCTATCGAAATGCACAGTTCTTTCCAAATAGTCGACGAGCTCATAGAGAGTCGATAATGTTACCACTCTCCATGGACATCCCGCATCTACTAAAGAAATTATGTATTTTTATACTGACGCGTGACATACTTTTGCACGCGGGGAAGCTTCATCTTTTGCAGCAAGCCTCTCCAACTAAGACTCTTGTCTTTGTGACGTTGCTCGGTCTGCTCGGCCTTCTTCTTATACTTCTCGGCCTTCTTCTCATACCGCGTATCGAAGTTCTTTTCAACCTTCTCTTGCTCAACCCGCTGTTTCTTCTGTTTGAGCAGTTCCTGGATGTGCCGACCAATATGAGTAGATCTCCGCTGCCCGCATCCTCGGACCAACTTCTTGCAAATGTCGCACCACTCTGGCTGCGGCACTTTCCGTTTCCATTCTATTGTCCTGATCGCGTAATTGTCAGGCGCCGTCGCGCTCGAGTCGGTGAACCCGCCCTTGCTGCACATGTCTTTGAAGGCACACCGAAAAAGCGCATCAAGGACGGCAGTAGTGCTTTGTCTCAGAAGGAAATCGAATATCGGAGCTCCGGTGTGATGTCCCCATGGAAGTTTTACTCGCTTCCGTTCGCAGAAGTTGAGACTATATCTATCGCATATATGATGTGCAGCGGTAAGCCACCACATGTCTTCAGTTGTCATACAAGAACCTAGCTTTGTCCAGGTCTCCAAGGATAGTTCTATTCCAAGGTTACCGTGGTTCCAGACTCTGAGAGTGTACTCTGTCGAGCAGAAATAACACATGGTCGGGAAGGAACTCTCTGCATACAGACACAACTTGTTCCTGCTCGGCATTGAGGTAAACTTCTTACGGAGAACCTTAGTGACGAGCTCTTCCACACTAGGCATACGCTGCTGGTAGCGATCACCCCCTGGCATTCCAGGGCTCCAGTTCCAATGCGAACAAGGTCTGAAGACATGCCGTCCGATGCCGTTGATGAATAGTTCATCGCGCTGTTCGGCGTGGTAGAACATTCGCTGTGTAGTTGTCATGATCAAGGAGTCATCCAATATCACAGGCACTACATCCAGCTTTTTCAAGCATCCCTTGTTGATGTTCTTGAATTTTTCTTCCGTAAACTGATTCGCTTTACAATCCAGAGCAGCCATATCCTTGGAATCCATGACCTGCCAATCGGTGTGCAAAGCAATCGTGTGCAGGTCGTCTCTGCCCAAGCGATAACTTTCCATAACCTTGTAGACATCCTCGAATTGTATGTGGTAATCCCAAGGGTCCAGATGGAGCCACATGCCTGATGTTGTACGGGGACAAGATGACCAACGCTGCCAGTCTTTGCATACTTTGGGCGTATCTCTGCGAGGGTGAACACTGGCGCAGTAGTCGCAGAAGGTCTGGTCAGGCCAGTCTCTGGCTAACAAAGGCAGCAATTCGCGACGACGGTGTTCGGTCCACTTAGTATCCAGGTCCCCGAATCGTCGTATCGCCGGTGTGTGGAACAGGCTCTTGGTGGTGAGTGCTAGACAGTAGCTGCTGTCCGTTGGTAGATACTTGGCTACCTGGAGCACGAGCTCTAGCGGAAGCTTGGAAAAGTGGCACTCCATCGTCCTGCGTAGTGTTTAGACAGGTGTTATCTTGAGTAGGGACGAAAAGAATGTGCGAGTTTAGAGAGCCCAGAGGTTGTCATAGGATGTACCGCGTAGATATGATGGATTTAAATGACTCGATTTCACGCATTTTGATCTCTTACTTTAGACATGGATTTATCCATACCCACATGGCAGTAACTATCGATCCGCGACTCTTTCACAAATGCGAACAAACCAGGTCACTTAGATGATATTTTACTCAGATGCCAAAGTCTAGACGTGACAGTGGTAAATTAATGGAGTTGATAGAGTTTGGGTGGCACGGACGGCCTGACTCTTGGACAAGTGCAATTTGGAAACGGCGCTGATCGTGTGTTACGCTCGACGACTTCCTGCACCAAGCAAACAAGTCGCTGCGCTGTTCTTCTTCAGTCAAGCATCTTGTCGCTTTGGTGTGCACCCGGAAGACTCGTGCGCCATCGACTCGAAAAACAACAAACACAGGCGGTACACAACAACAGGACATGCATTGATCATCGCCGGCGCTTGACGATCATGGCCGACAGTGGACTTCCTTCCAACGACAAAGGTCCGGACAGCGACCAACAACACACGCACACTGTCCTTACCAACACCGGTCCGGTGGGAGAAGCAGGACTTCCACCATCTCGTCCCACTACCAATACCGCCAACTCGTCTTTCCGCACACGAACCACCGCTCCTCAGCCTCGCGTCGGCTCTCCCGTGCCATCTCTGGGTGGCCGTGGCAGTGGCAGCTACCAGAACGATCCTTCTCGCCGCACTCATGTCCCGAATCTCATCTCGAGCGCATTCCTTCCACCGCAGTCTCCACCACCCACAAGTCCGAAGAACTCGCAACTCCCAATAGCAAGACCGAGTACCGACAGTGGTCGCAAGACTCACCGATCGCGCAATAGCAATGCGTCGATCGTGACTATCGAGCAAAGTAACAGGCCTCGGATCGATCCGGACGCTCCTCCTTTGCCCACCTCTCGAGGAACTGGAACCACGAACTACGAGTTCAACCGAGACCTGCAACCTTTCGGCAGTACAAAAAGCCAGGACAGCCAATACCCTCTGCGGAAGCCTCCTGCGCTTGACATAGATGGTACTACGCGATCCGTCTCTTCGTTGCAAGCACAGAAGTCGCCAATTTCTCTCCGACCGTCATGGAGCCGTCAGAGTCGTTCGAGCAGGGCCAACGGCAGGAGCGCCGATAGAGACGGCCACGAGAAGCTACCCTCTGTACCTCCTTCACCTGCAAATTACACGCCCGCGCCTACGATCTCGGACCACAAGCCGAGCACCGGAAGAAACCATCAATACTTCAATGGCAATGCTGTCTTCTTTCTGCATGGCAGACTTATTAATACTCGGCAGCGGCCACTTAATGTCTTTACTGCACTTCTTGCTATCATTCCTGCCGCTTTGTTCTTTGGATTCTCCGCTCCATGGCTATGGCATCACGTTTCTCCTGCGATACCCATCCTCTTTGCCTACGTTTTCTTCATCTGTATTTCTTCTTACCTTCACGCATCCTTTTCTGAACCCGGGGTAAGTAACTTCCAGCTGGCTCGTCATATCACCTGTGCTAATTCAAGGCTGCAGATCATCCCACGTAATCTTCACCCTCAGCCACCTACTCCAGCGGATGAGGATCCTTTAGCTATTGGACCATCGACCACAGAGTGGGTCACTGTTAGATCCTTTGGCCCATCTGCAAGTGGCAACGGTACTACCGCCATGGAAGTTCCGATCAAGTTTTGCAAGTCATGCAATATCTGGCGACCTCCCCGTGCTCATCACTGCCGCATTTGTGACTCGTGTATCGAGACTCAGGATCACCACTGTGTTTGGCTGAACAATTGTGTTGGACGACGCAACTACCGCTATTTCCTCGCATTTGTCGCATCCGGAACAGTCTTGGGCCTATTTCTACTTGGAGCCAGTCTTACCCATATCCTTGTATGGATGAAGCGAAACAACTCTGACTTTGGACATGCTCTTAACGTGTGGCGTGTTCCGGCTGCTATGTGTGTGTACTCTTTCCTTATCCTCACGTATCCTATGAGTCTCTGGGGTTACCATCTCTTCCTCATGGGTAGGGGGGAGACAACCAGAGAGTATCTCAACAGTCACAAGTTCCAGAAGAAGGATCGTCATCGACCATTCAGCCAGCACTCGATCTTTGCCAACTGGGCCAGCGTCTTCACGAGGCCTCGCCCGCCGACATATATGCGTTTCAGACACCGCTACGAGGAAGGTGATCAGCGCCTCGGAGAGCGAAGGTCTAGGATGGCTAAGCAGTCAGAAAAGAAGGAAGACATGGAGATGGGAGAGATCAAGAGCGGGACTGTCAGCAGTAACACTGGTGAGTTCCAAGGACAGCGAACCTTGACACCCATCAACAATACCCCCAGGAGATGAGAAATCTCCCAGTTATGCCTTTGCTTTCTCTTCGCAGCTTCTTGTCTATGTTGCAGCACTGTGACGAATGCTCACGTTCACGACAGCGGTTTAATTCTATCTGCTTCTTCTTGTTTGTACATATATATCTAGCTCGCCTCTATACCCCTATCAGCGAATCAAGTCACTTTTCAAAACATGACAGTCACATGTTGTCCGAGGCGCGAGCGGAGTTTCTGATGTACATGGACATGTTCATGCTGAGCACGGGTGTTGCTAAGGGGAGCGGAATGCCACAAAAGACGCGACTGAGGCGCGGGAACTTTATCCTCCACTCTGCTCCGATGCGTGCCACAACAAACGGCAACACCATCCCTGAAGACCCCTGCCTGTCAGAGTGAGCAATGTCCTTTTGAACTCATCGTCAAACAGCAGACAGGAATATCCGCCTCGTTCAAAATCCCAGACATCTTATTGGAATCGGCTCCGCGAATATAGCAACGGCTCTTTAGTCGGCGCGTCTCTTTCTCGCGTCTCTCCCCACCTTGATTTCAACCACTACCACCTCGATCCCAATCCATCCGCCAGGGACATGGCCAAGCAACGAAAGAGCCTGCCTCTCGCAAGAGTGTCAACGGGCTCGACAAGCTCATCCTCGGCAGCATCGAATATCGAGGTCGGTGGCAGCGCGCGTGAGGGCTCGCTCTCATCAGCTGCTGTCGCTCTGATGTCCACACCTCCTACCAGTGTCTCCGAGCAGGACCATGTCGGATCTGCGGTTGACAAGGAGGAGATGAACGCGACAGCCGCAGCGGACCTGACGCGTCGATCTTCACGTCGCAAGTCTGGTCCTGCATCCTACAACCTGGGTCTTCTATCTGGCGTACGCCGTACTTCTGCCGGCCTCGAGATGGCACAGGAGAAAGCCATTCGTAACTTTTCTGGAGATACCCTCGTCGACGACACTCCCGGACCTTCGGGCAGCACTCCCAACCGACAGCTACTCAATGAGGGCGTCAAGGCTCTGAACATGGACTGGGAGATGGACAACCTGCCTGGTGCTTCTGATCTGCCTGACAGGAAGAAGCGTCGAAACAGATCATCTATGGACATGTTAATTGAGACGACCGGCCGTGCTCTGGGCAGAGTGAAGAGCGTTCTCGGTAAGCGCGACCGAGAAGCAAGCGAAACAGACAAAACAGACCGCAGACAGAGTCGCCGTCTGCTGGCAATCGAAGGCCCTAAGGACACAAAAGAGGAAGCACAACAAGACGACACTACTATCGAGGAGCAACCTGAACGTCTTGAAAGGCCCAGCAAGCTTGCTCGTCTTTCGTCAAGCTTCAGCATCACGATGCCCCAAGTCTTCTCTTCCAAGAGCAAGAAGCCGACAAAGCGTTATGAGACCCAGGGTCTGTATGCTGGTCAATCTCTCTCGAGCTACGACGATCTATCCGTTCCCAAGCCTACGCGGAAGCCCACTGGCAAAGCCCGCCCTTTGTCGACCTCCTTTCTTCCTGATGCTACCCAGCCCGAAAAGCGTAGCAGTCTTGTCGCCTTGCCTATGTTCTCCTATCTCGAGAGAGAACGACCTTTCACCATCCCTTACGATGTCTTTGCCCCTGTTTATCACCAGCGTGGCGAGGAAAAGCCGAAGGACTGGGGCAAGGTTCACAAGAACCGGTTCGTTGGCGATGCCCTCCACTACTGGAAGAAGTCCTACTACGAGAGATCTTTGTGCACTTGCACGCCACCAGTCCCCGGATCTTCAGAACCCGGATGCGGCGAACATTGCCTCAACCGTGCCATGGACTACGAGTGTGATTCGAACAACTGTGGTCTGGGAGATTCATGCACAAACCGCGACTTTGCTGGACTTGCAGTCCGTACGGAGCGTGCAAACAAGGCCGACAAGAAGTCGGCGTACTATCTCTTCAATGCGGGAGTTGAGGTCGTCAAGACTCCTGACAGAGGCTTTGGTGTACGTGCCTGTAGATCCTACGAGCCGCACGAGATCATCACCGAATACACTGGCGAGATCATCACACCCAACGAAGCTGGTAGAAGAATCAGAGAAGACTACAAGGATAAGGCCGTAAGTTTCAATGCAAGGAGAGGCTTCAAGCATAGGATAACATCTTTCTTAGGACTACTATCAGATGGAATTCGATCAAGGCATGATTCTCGATGCTACCAAGGGATCTATTGCTCGTTTCGTCAACCACTCGTGCGAACCTAACTGCAAGATGCTTAAGCGTTTCGTCGGAGGTCATCCACGCATGGCACTCTTTGCAGGTGATCGTGGCATTCTGACCGGCGAGGAACTGACCTACGACTACAACTTTGAGTAAGTCAAACATAAGTCCCTGATATAGACAACACCATCTGACGCGATTCTACAGTCCCTACTCGGTTAAGAATGTTCAGGAGTGCCGTTGTGGTGCGACCAACTGCCGTGGTGTTTTGGGACCCAGACCGAAGGATGCCAACAAGCCCGTAACCAAGAAGGAGAAGGAGGGAATGGCTGCTGGCATGAAGCGCAAGGTCGGTGAATTCTTCGGTGCCACTCCTGCGGTCGAAGTGGACAAGGAGCTTTTCAAGAAGCGCAAGGTCCCTCAAATGTCCAAGGGCTGGGTTTACGTCGACGACACAATGGAGAAGACCAGAATCGAGGAGGCTCGCAAGGACAAGGAGATTGCACGTCTTCAGAAGCAGGGAATTATCCCTGCAGACCTTGAAGTCAAGAAGACGACTACCACAACCACAGTCACCAAGAACCAGAGCGGAGCTAGGCGCTTCGTCCAGAAAGTGACCACCAGAATGACTGGAACCAAGCCTAAGGCTACGCCAGAGCCCAAGAAGATTCAAAAGCTCGGAAGACTGTCCTCGATCAAGAAAAACGAGGGATCACGAGCAGTGGATGCAGGGGTTGGAAGTTCTCGAGTGACCAAGCCTGCTCGTCGCAGCATGGACAACAAGAGCATCCCCAAAGGCTCGATGAAGGTCAGAGCGGTGAACAAGGATGCAGTCAAGATGGCTCGCACCATGAGAGCAGTCAAGGCAGATGAATGATAGCGGAATGGGAATGGATGGGAACTGGGACAAAGGCAATACTAGGAACGGCGTCAAAGAAGGAATATGCAGGACATTGGACTTTGGAGGTTACATTTCTTTTGTTTTGCAGAGGGCTTAACATGTTTTTAATTGCATGATATTTGGTCATTCATATCAGAGTTGTTTTATTCTCCATTTTTCTCCACTTTCCTCTCTCTCGAATTGACATGCAGTTCGATCCATCCAGGCCCTGCCAAGAATCTGAAGGTCGGACGGAGATTCGGAGGTTCGGTTTAGCAGCATCTGGATGACATAACGGCAACATTTGCTCAAAGATACCCTAGGTACTATCACACTACCGACCTACTGTAGAACAATTTTTTGCTTGACGACGTAAACAGTATGTGAATTGTACCCCCGCGTCTTGCGTCCACTCAGCCATCGAGCACGCCAAAGCAGGAAGCCCATACTGACGAATCGCCGCAGATACAACTCGTCAAAGAATCTCTCGCCTCACGATATCCGCACATCCAAACATGAGCGCATCACAAATCAAAGTCCGCTCCCTGGTACGGCTATCCTCTCTCGAACGAACCCGAACCCTCCGACCCAACAGAAATATCTTGCGACACCACAATTTGCCGCTGAAGAGTACAACAAGCTAACGGTCTCTCGATACAGTACCGCAAGCTCTTGCGCCAGGGAAACCAGTTCGCCGCATACAACTTCCGCGAGTACGCCGTGCGTCGCACCAAGGATGCCTTCCGCCAGCACATCGCCGAGTCCGATTCGAGTAAAATTCAAGAGCTTCTGTCAAGGGGAAACATAGAGTTGCAGATGTTGAAGGTGAGTCCTCAGACGAACCCATGGAGGAATTGTGCGGCAATCGCCATATGCAGTGGTACTGGGTGGAACAAGAGCAAAGGCGGGAATGGTGCTGAGACTTCTATCACGGCTACTGCATAGCTGCACATTCGATCCCACCATACACAACTCATGAGTGACAGTCACTGACTCTCATGCTCCAGAGACAAACAGTTGTCAGCCAGTTCTTCCAGCTAGACAAGCTAGTAGTTGAGGGAGGCAAGACCGGCAAGCAGACCGGCGGCAGAAACGACATCATCAGACAAACCGAACATGGGTGAGTTTTGCGATCGCTACCCGACACTCTATGCACATGCTAACATAATCGCTAGCTGGGACTGAGCTTGTCTACCTTTGAGTGCGATGGAGGTGGAGTCATGGTTTTATATGCTTTCCAAAATACCAATCGCCCAGTTGGGCTGAACTGTAAACATACCACCTTCGAGTTAATATGATCATCCTATACATTCGCTATCGCATCTCTCATACCAACAATTCCATACAAGCGGTTATCTTGATGCAGAGACCTAGACTGAGCAATCAGATGAAATGCCGAAGACTCGCCGGGCGCCGAAACTCCCGAGAGTCGCGTCGTCGGCCCGTGAGGGGAGACGCGCTGTCGCCAACCAAGGAGCAACAGGTGTTTATCATTCACAAAAGTGCGTTAATAAGAGACGATTATCCACACGAAGCAATATTGTTATCAGGAGACACGCATTGAAGTTGCTCCGGACCCGCGACTTGTCTCTTGAAACTCTCCGACCCGAAGTGTAAGAAAAACACAGGTCATGGCTCCTGTACGTGCCTTCTCTCTCTGTCCCACTCTTCGCCTTATTCTTTCCTGTTCGGCGCTTCTCTGCCTGCCCTTTCCCTTTCGCTACACCTCCTCAATTCCCACGCGTCATGCTCTCTCAAACTCCCTCTCTCCCAATTATCCTTCCCGAGCACCCCATTCAAAAGAACATGAATCCCAACGTATCTGTGGAGACTATCGATCACGAGATTCTCGAAGCTGCATGTATCTTGGTCAACATCAGTCAAGGCATTCTTACCCCCAAAACATATACGGGCTTCAGTTCTCATTTGCCTATTTCTACACCATCATCTTCGCACACATATCATTCCAGCAGCGATACAATCGGCTATCTGGAAGAATCGCCTATAACTTTCTCGGCCACCGAGCAAATCTCAAGAACCCCAACTGACGTCGATGGCTCAACAGTTCCGCGCAGGAGGCCGCAGCAATCGCTCTGGTCGTTCCCAGGCCGATCATGATGTTTTCGAAGGTCTGCCTGTTCGTCAATGGTCCCAATCCGAGACCATTGTAGGCCTTCCACCACCAACAGAGGTTACCCAAGGTGGTGACAACGTATTGCCTGAACTACCCATGCCACGTGACTCCCACCAGCTGGCTCCTTGGACACAACAATTGCTGCGTGAAGCAAGAAGACCAAGACTTGCAAAACGACCTCAGGAACCCACCGAAGACGACAAGCAGGAAGAAGAAGAGGAAGGCGAACCCGTCCAAACGGGTTGGCAATCCAAGAAGTGGGGCCAAGTGCCATCTCACCTCGAAAAGCCTGAGAGAGAGTTCCTTGCTAAGCGTCGTAAGGGTCTTCCCAGTCTGCACACTCAGATAGCACTGCAAGCAGCAAATGCCGTGGCTTCCTCGGCAAACACGCGGAAGACCAAAGTTATGAAGTCGGATGCAGATGGCAACACTACGGTCTACGAAGTTCTGGTCCCTGAGGGTCAAACTGTCGAAGGCGAAGTCGCAGAGGATGCTATCATGGCTGATGCCGCGCCAGTACATGCAACTCCTGGCACAGTCATCGAAGGTGTTGGTATCGCCAACGCCGAAGGTGTTATCGTTGCGACCGACCTGCTCCAGCAACAGCAACAACCGTTGAGACGCAAACCTGTTCCTCCACGTAGAATCAGAAAGGGTGGACCTGGTCGTGGTAAGAAGAAGGTCATGTTCAATCCGAATGATGGACACAATGCTGCATCAAACTCGACTCCTGGAGGCAGCGCCAGCGTCGCTACACCCTCGACTCTCCACACCAACGCAGACGACTCAGCAATGGACATCGATTCTACTCCGAAGCCGGATGCCAATGATGAAGGAGATGATGAGGACGGCGAGGAGGGTGACGAAGGTGATGAGGATGACGATCGCGAAGACGGCGAGCTTAGCGAAGGAGAGGAGCCTCAAGAAGAGGACCCCGCTGAAACCGCGGCTGCCGCACCATCAAAACCTGAGGCAGATGAGCAGATCCCTGCAATTGAAGAACAAGCAGAGGAGATCTCCGCACCAGCCACGGAAGAGATCGAACAGACCGTCTCAGCAGCCGCGGAAACAGCCGAGGAGAAGGAGGAAGCTGGCGAAATCGCACAAGACAAGGACGAAGCCGGTGAAATCTCACAAGACAAGGAGGAAGCTGGCGAAGTAGTAGAAGAGATGCAAGAAGTTGGAGAAGCAGCAGAAGAGAAGGACGAACCTAGCGGAGCAGCAGAAGAGAAGGAGGCCGCCGAAGAAGTCACTGAAGTGAAAGAGGAAGTCGAACCTGTTGAGGAGAAGGAGGAAGTTGAAGAACCCACAGAAGATCTACCAGCCGCAGTAGCCGTAGAAGAAGCTTCGGACAAGCCTGATGCACCAGCTACAGAAGAGGTTCAAGAGACCGAAGAGGCTGGAGCACCAAAGTCACCACAGGGACCCGACCACACGACAGCAGGATCTGAGGAAGATACGGTTATGAAAGAGGCATCCGACAAGGAAACAGAAGAGTCCTAGAATGGTTTTAGCGATGATTCCGATGAGGACGCTGAGGGAGAGATCGTAGAGGACTAGGAATACTACGACGACGTACATACTTTTCGTCCTTGGTTTCATGCAGGAACGCCTGCCGAAGAATCTCTCGAAAAATCCGAAGCAGATTCTCCTGTTTCTGATGAGCAGTCCACTGTTGAAAACTCTTCTGACTCTGGCCATACTACCTCGGAGGACTCCTCTGACTCTGCTCAGCAGGACTCTTCCGGCTCTTTTGAACCAGACTCAAACGAGGAGATTTTTTATGGCTCTCATCTGATGTTCGGACCGTTCGGACCGTCTGAGGAGGACTCTTCCGATGATGACTCTGCGCAGGCAGATTCTGGTCATGCGTATTCCGAAAGTCTGTCACATACACACAATCTTCGTCCCAGAGCTAGACAACATCGAGAATTGAGAAGGACACCACGTCGCCAAGCACCGGCCTGACTCTCATTCTCCAACAACTTGATCACCGACAAAGATGCGTTGATGCAGATGGTCGTTTGATGGGGACGAAAGGAATCTCGTGATGGTCTTTACTTTGCTCCTCGTGGCCATCTCACTCGCAACATCTCGGCCTATTGTCTCTATGCTCTTTGAATTGAGGGAACAAGTGTGAGGCTATCAACCGTAGCTAGCAGTCAAGGTCATTGTTTGTTTTTGTTTGTGTAATTGAGTAATACTGGATACAATTCTTCTACAGATTAATGGTTCGAGATTGATGTTCACCCTGCTCCCCTCATGAGCTTTCATACCGTGAGATTTAAAGCAATGCTCGAGCAATCACAATGTACCATTCTTATACCGAAACGAAGGGGTAAAAATGGATCGTATGAATTTCTAATTTTGCAGATCGTCTCAACTACCCAAATCCACATCTTCATCACTCCACTTAGCATCCTCGTACAGATTCCTCCCACCACTCCCCTTGGGATCTAATTTTTGGAAAAAGTCCGGTGGGACCGTGGGAGTATATCTGCGTTCTCTTTCCCGATTCACGCCTCCAAAGCCGGCACCATAAGTTACCAGCATATCTGTTGATGTGGGCAGATGGAAAGGCAATAGCAAGGCGGGATCTACCAAGTTTCCTTCCGGCGAGTCGTCCTCATCTTTGCGCAACACTGGTGCAGCTGGAGGAGTGGGTTTGCCATCTTTTGTTGTGGGTGTTGCTGTGGGAGCGGGAACAGCTGGTGAGGCTTCTTCCAAGGCTTTGTTGTGAGCGAGTTGGCGTTTACTTTCCTCCACATGCTTGAGCGCTGCTTTTGGCAAAATCTTCTCGCCTACCTCAGCGCGGTAGTATTTCACTGCGTGTAGCAGTTGTTTTGTGGTCAAGGCTGGCAGTTGTTGTAATGTTGTATCCAGAGCTTCGTCGTCTTGACCCAGTGATGAGAAACATTGTAGCCATTGGAGCAACTGTACTACTGGTGCCAAATGCTTGCGGGCAGCTTCGATAATGTTCTCGCCTGTGGCATTCAAGGATCCGTTCTCGAAGTGCTCAGGTGCTCTGTTGTTGGTTCGTGCCCAGTCTTCGAGTTGGGAGATGTTCATGCGGATTTGCATCGCTTTTGTGCGTGCGAGATAGCGCTTGTTGGACATAATGCGGTTGAAAATCTCAGCACTTAGCCAATATAGCAGTTGCGACATGATTTGAGTGGCGATGACGGAATGAACATCGTAAAGGTCGAGGACAAATAATGTGGAAGAAAGAAGGGAGGTGATGTTTCTAGGAGACACCTGGGCACGACGCTTCGGCGAAGGAGGACGAAAGCGTTTTTCCAGTGGCTCAGGCGCTTTCACCTTTGGTTTTGACCGTAGGAATTTCCACTCGTTTTGGAAAGCAATATCCTCGAATCCTGGAATGGTCTCGTGATCTAGCATGGCTTCGTCCAAGACTTTGTCCATTCGCCTTTCGGCATCACGAATGATGAGCACGTAGATTTCGTGGATCAGCTCTGCCATCTTGGCTTGGAATGTTGAGGTGACTTCGGACAGTCCGGTATCCTTCTTCAAGTAATACAGTAAAAGGGTTGTGTTGGACATCCAGAACGCAAGCATAGTCATGTCCCATTGATGCTTTTCTACGACTGCGTAGATCTTGTCTTGAGCTGCGTTAAGCCACTCAGTCAACAACTCTTGGCTAGAGTGGTAATGTGCATATCGTGCTCCGAGGAATATAATGTTGGCGGGTATAGGTTTTTGAGATGGCGATCGTTGAGGAGTCATTTCGGTAACAACAATGTTGAGGATGCGATCCGAGTCGTTCTCCTGGAAAACAAACATTTGGTCGTTCAGGCACCTGTCCCAGACGAATTCTTGCGGATCCTCAAACTCATCTGCAGATTCCGGTTGCTCGTCCAGACCAAGATTTCCTAGATCAACTTCGAGGTTCATAGCACTTTCCATCATCATGCGTCGCTTCATCTCATTCTCGGCCATCTCTTCCTCAAAACGGTCTTGAGAAAAGCCAGCATTGTAAAAATCGTCCGTCACACCAGCATTTCCGATTTGGTAGCCGCTGTCGTTGAGATACTCTGACATGTCGCTGTTCGGAGCAACAAAATCAAGCGCGGTCCTTCCGGTGGATGACTGAATCTCTGTTGAGGCGCCATGATCTAAGAGAATTTTGGCGATATCCTTGTGACGATTGGTCATGGCCCACATGAGAGCACTCCATTGATTCTTATCTTGCTTGTCGACCTCTGCGCCAGCATCCAGTAGAGACATGACAACATCTTTGTGACCGAAGCAACTTGCGTAGACCAGTGGAGGAGTGCCCTCAGAGTCTACAGCATTCACGTCGATGTATACGGCGGGGCTTCCTCTGACCAAACGCTTAATACGGCCATCATCACCATTGCTGGCAGCCATGAAGAGAAAGTCTTGTAGCATCTGTCTCTTTTCGGCGTCCGAGAGGTTCTTGTCGTTTACGAGGTTGTCTTCTGTACTTTCAATGTCGTTGTCGTCGTCGTTGCTGCGGACCTGGGTTGCCAACATGTGGGCCAGCCTGCTGTCTTGTTCAGCCAGGTCGTGTTCTGAGGGGTCGAAGTTGTCGGGTTCGTTTAGTGAGAGGTTGAAGTTGTTCGAATGTGCGATGGTAGGAGCGGTGAGAAATTGAGACTGGCCTGTCGAGGAAGGTGGTCAGGCAGGGGGATGGTGGTACAAAGTCAGGCAGCTACATACCTTGCCAGGCATCGTAGTACTCGGTCTCGACATTGCCATAAGAGAAAGTCTTGCGGTCGTCGAGTGAGCGTGGGAGGTCGGCAGGTAGCTCGCGCGGTTTTGGTTGGTCTTCAAAGCCATGTTCGTCGTCATGGTCGTGGTCGTTCGGATGGTCTTCCATGGCGCTTCTTGTCTATGAGTACAGGGGGTTGTCGGAAGCGATGGATCGGGCATAAAAGTCATTCATTGCACAATGGTACAGCTGATCGTGTGACAGAATAGACTCAGTATGAAAAGATGGGCGACAGCGACATGGCGCGACAGATTAATTGCAGACGTTGGACGATAAACATGCACAGCAGGCACCATCATCTCCCACACTCGACCCTCTTCCCCTCCGGATGCTCCGTGCGGAAGCTGTCCACCAAACTCGCCTGACAAGCATTTCCCAAACACTTCCGATGAACGCTCCTTCCCAGCTCAAAATCTTGGAACAGGTTCCATTGATTGCTGCCTTATAAGTCTATGCTTTGTATACCGCATCGACAAAGGCAGGTCCATGTCTCCCTGCCAGAGACATCCCACGTCCCCCGCCACGACGGGCTGGAATTCCGACGCACGTCACAATGCGGTGGGGCAACGATACACGATAGCTGACCCTCTCCGATCACCTATCTCCAATTGTTAACCATTCATTTGTATAAACTCTGCCGTCCCCTTTTGCTCCCTTGTCGCATCCTTACTTCGTGTGTTGTCTACTGCTATACATCCTCTTGATTCCCGCCGTACTCCACATTTACATCTAGAGTCGATATTCAGCAAACACCCGAGTGTATCGTCATCACATCTGCCCAGTATGGCCTCAGAAAAGAGAAGCGAGCGCGGCATTCGCATCGCCATTGATCGTGGTGGTACTGTGAGTGGAACTATATGCTGCTGCCTCAGCCAACCCACTGAATTGTACTCTAGTTCACCGACTGTGTCGGCAACCCCGGCACCGGCGACATGAAGGACGATGTCGTTATCAAGCTCCTCTCTGTAGACCCCCAAAATTACGATGACGCCCCTCTAGAAGGCATCCGCCGCCTACTCTCCAAATTCACCGGCAAGGATATCCCTCGAGGCGAGCCGTTAGACACGACCAAGATCGAAAGCATTAGAATGGGCACAACCGTAGCAACAAACGCCTTGCTAGAAAGAAAGGGGGAAGACATCGCCATGGTCGTTACAAAAGGCTTCAAGGACTGTCTAGAAATCGGCAACCAAAGCAGACCAAACATCTTCGATTTGGCAATAAAGAAGCCCGAGGTGCTCTACAAAAGGGTTGTCGAGATAGAGGAAAGAGTAACTCTGGAAGATTACGCCGAGGACCCTACGAGGAACCATACAGAAGCAAAGGCTATTGAAGAGGCTGGCGAGAATGCAGAGCTTGTGACAGGCTTGTCAGGCGAAGCTGTCCGCATTCTCAAGAAACCCGACCATGAGCAAATACGCAAGCAACTGCAGGAAGTCTACGATTCTGGTCTCAAGAGTATTGCAGTCTGTCTCATGCACGGCTACACTTTTCCAAACCATGAAGCCTTGGTTGGCAAGATTGCAAAGGAGATTGGCTTCGAGCACGTCAGTTTGAGTCACGAGCTGATGCCCATGATCAAACTTGTGCCTCGTGCCACTTCCGCTTGCGCAGATGCTTATCTTACTCCTGCCATTCGTAAATACATTGACGGCTTCCAAAAAGGGTTCGAAGGTGGACTGGGCACTGCTAGCGTCAAGAACGAGGAAGGTGCGAGGGGAGCGCGCTGTGAGTTCATGCAATCAGATGGAGGTTTGGTTGATGTCGACTCGTTCTCGGGTCTGCGCGCTATTTTGAGTGGACCTGCGGGTGGTGTGGTCGGATATGCTTTGACTTCATACGACCCTAAGACAAAAACCCCCGTCATCGGCTTTGACATGGGTGGAACCAGCACCGATGTGTCGAGATACGGCGAAGGAAGATATGAACACGTCTTTGAGACCACGACCGCAGGTGTCACCATCCAATCTCCTCAGCTCGATATCAACACAGTCGCTGCTGGAGGAGGCTCACGACTGTTCTTCAGGAACGGTCTGTTTGTCGTCGGACCAGAATCTGCAAGTGCACACCCTGGACCAGCATGCTACAGAAAGGATGGACCACTTACGATCACCGACGCGAACTTGTTCCTCGGACGCCTCCTACCCGACTTCTTCCCCAAGATTTTTGGCAAGAACGAAGACAAAGGTCTGGACCCTGAAGCTAGCAAGAAGCTTTTCGAGGAGCTTACGAAGAAGATTAACCAAGAAGTCAAGGACAAGAACATGTCTGCAGACGAGGTTGCCTACGGCTTCATCAAGATTGCCAACGAGACCATGACAAGACCTATTCGCAGTTTGACCGAAGCAAGAGGTCATGATACATCAAAGCATAGACTTGCAACGTTTGGTGGTGCCGGCGGTCAGCACGCAGTCGCTATTGCCGAAGCTCTAGGAATCAGTCAGATCTTGGTGCATCGCTATTCTTCTGTCCTTTCCGCATACGGTATGGCACTGGCTGATGTCGTCGACGAAAGGCAAGAACCTGACTCGAAGGTCTATTCTGATGACGGAGATGTTCGCAAGTACTTCCAGAACAAGATGGAGGAACTCAAGAAGAAGTCGAAGGCCACCTTGAAGGATCAAGGCTTCGAAGAAGACCATGTACACTTTGAAGAGTACCTCAACATGAGGTATCGAGGAACCGAGTCAGCATTGATGATCATCAAGCCGAGCAAAGAGGATACCGAAAAGAAGTTCGATGGCGACGACTGGGCCTTTGGTAAGGCATTTGTCGAGCAGCACGAACAAGAGTTTGGCTTCACTCTTCCCGATAGAGATATCATCGTTGATGATGTCAGAGCTCGCGGTATCGGCAAGACTTTCGAAGGCTTGGAGAAGACCGTCGACCAACAGTTACAAGAGGTCAAGCCAAAAGATGTTGGCAAGGATGAGAAGATCTATGGCACATCGCAGGTGTACTTCGAAGGTGGCCGACAGGAAACTTCCATATACAAGCTCGAGGACCTTGCGCTTGGTGACCGCATCAAGGGACCTGCAATCATTGCCGATGGCACTCAGACCATTGTCGTAACTCCTGGTGCTTCTGCTCTGATCATCGATACTCACGTCGTCATCAACATTGGCGAGAGTGATGGATCTGAGAAGAAGCTCGATACCGAGACTGTTGATCCCATCATGCTCAGTATTTTTGCCCATCGTTTCATGGCCATTGCAGAGCAGATGGGTCGTGCGCTTCAGAAGACCAGTGTCAGCACTAATGTCAAGGAGCGACTGGATTATTCGTGCGCTCTTTTCGACTCTACAGGTGGTCTTGTCGCCAACGCACCTCATCTTCCTGTACATCTGGGCTCCATGTCTACGTGTGTGCAGAAGCAGGCAAAGATCTGGGAGGGCAAGCTCAAACGTGGCGACGTTCTAGTCTCAAACCATCCTATGTACGGTGGCACACATTTGCCTGATATCACGGTCATCACGCCAGCATTCAGTGGTGACAAGATCGTGTTCTATGTCGCTTCCCGCGCCCATCACGCAGATATCGGCGGTATCCTCCCTGGATCTATGCCTCCTCACTCTAGAGAACTCTTCCAGGAAGGAGCATCAATCAAGACAGAAAAGCTGGTCTCGGAGGGCAGGTTCAACGAGAAACGTATCACTGAACTTCTGCTTGATGAACCAGCACAGTATCCCGGATGCAGTGGTACACGTTGCTTAGCTGACAACATATCTGATTTGAAAGCTCAAGTCGCGGCTAACCAAAAAGGTATCAACTTGATCAATACTCTCATCGAAGACTACACCGAAAATGTCGTGCAATTCTACATGAGAAGTATCCAGAAAAACGCAGAGAACAGTGTTCGCATGTTGCTTAAGGACGTCAGCAAACGTTTCGAAGGCCAGGACTTGTCAGCGGTTGACTATATGGACGACGGCAGTCCCATCAAACTGAATGTCCAGATCGATGCAGAGAAGGGCGAGGCCGTGTTTGACTTTACAGGCACAGGGCCAGAGGTAATGACCCATGTATTCGACCATTGTCCTTCTTACTAACCATATTTGAAAGGTATACGGAAACACGAATGCGCCAGAAGCTGTGACATACAGCGCCATCATCTACTGTCTCCGCTGCCTCATCAGCGAAGATATACCCTTGAACCAAGGCTGCCTGACTCCTATCCACGTTAAGATTCCCAAGAAGTCTTTCCTCTCGCCTTCAGCCACTGCTGCTGTCGTGGGCGGTAACGTCCTAACTAGTCAGAGAGTCACAGACGTGATCCTGAAGGCTTTCCAAGCTTGTGCTGCTTCTCAAGGAGATTGCAACAATCTCACCTTCGGCTTTGGTGGCAATGCAGATGGTAAGGAACTCGTCAAGGGCTTCGGCTATTACGAGACCATTGCCGGTGGATCAGGTGCTGGACCCACTTGGGACGGTACCAACGGTGTGCATACACATATGACGAACACGCGCATCACAGACAGCGAAGTCTTCGAAAGAAGATATCCGGTCATTTTGCGCGAATTCAGCCTGCGTGCTGGCTCTGGAGGTAAGGGCCAACACAACGGCGGTGACGGTGTGGTCCGCGACATCGAATTCAGAATCCCGGTCCAAGTTTCCATCCTCAGCGAACGTCGGGTGTATCACCCTTACGGTCTTGCTGGTGGCGAGGACGCTGAATGCGGCAAGAACCTCTGGGTACGCAATGTCGCCAAAGCGCCTGAAGCAAAGGATTCAGTGGAAGAAGAGCAGGAGGTCAGGTATATCAACATGGGAGGCAAGAACACTGCAGCCTTCCAACCTGGCGAGAGAATCATTATCAACACGCCTGGCGGTGGTGGATGGGGGCCTGTGGGTGAGGAGAGCAAGGCAAAGAAGTTGTGGAGCGATCCCAAGAGTCATTGGAAGGGTGGAAGTGTTGCTGCCAGGCAAGCTGAGGGAGAAGCCAGCGCTTGAGCAAAATCATGATGCAGATATCGTGACTAGCAAGGAAAGAACGTACTATGAGGCAGGTCCAATGCGGCCATTGCACCTACCATGTGTCGCTCCTCGACTACATAATGCAACCCCTCCAATCAACCATGATTTCCCACCCGACTTTAGAAAGCAGGGTCGGCATTTACTTTGGTGTGACCGTCGTCGCCTTCAATTTGGGCAGGTGGCTGTAGTGTCAACGTCGTGAGCGAGCATCCTCCCATGAGAAGAAACAGCTAGGTTAATAAATCCTCTGTATCTCCGCTCATCTCTACAATCAGTGCACAAGCAGTGATGACGTTCAATGGTTGACATGGTTTTCAGGGATTGATAAAGAAATAGGAGATGCAGGGCCAAACCAGTGGATTCATGGACCTGGGTGATTGTGTACCCTCCCACAAGAAGAAACAGACAGGTCAGTGTCCCTTCTGCATCTCTGCTAACTCTCCATAAGCAACGCATAAGCAGTGATGAACTTCAAGAGTTGAGGGAGAGACAGGGAGCTTGAGCAGCAGGGGCTCTTTTTCAGGAAGCAGCAAATGTGAGCTCACATACTAAATTGTGCGTATAGATTTGACGGATCAGGAAGGCATGCGTGAATGTGATAAGAGTGTGCCGCTTTTTTTGCGACTGACATTGATGGATATCTCTAAACGTCCAAAAAAGATAAGAACAACGAACATGGAAACGCCTTACATGCTATCAACGCCGTGAGAAACATCCCATAACCCTTTTTTGTGGATCAACTGCTCCCAAGAAGTCGATCATGCCATAAAACGCGTAATCAAGAGTTAACAAGAGCTTTACTCGGCATCTTGCATGTTCATCTCCTCAAATTCGTCGAGCAGCTGGTCCATAGGGATTTGAGGACCCTCTTCGTCGTCCTCATCATCTGTCTCCATCTCCATCTCGTTTTCGGCGGCGGCTTCTTGTTGTGCCTTGTAGACTTGCATGGTGTGACGGAGTTCCTCATCTTCCTCAACATCACGCAGGAAGAGCTCAAAGTCGCGCTCGAGACGCTCCTGGTCTTGCTTGCGAGGCAGCATCTCGCTCTCTTCCTTGGCCATACGCTTGAGCTTCCAGTTTCTCTTTTGGCCGGCGGCCTTCTTGCGACGAGGGTAGTGCTTCTTGACCAGAATCACATCAGGAATTGCAGTCTTGTATGTCTTGCTGTTCTCAATCTCCTCGTACTCATTGTTGTTGAACTGGGTTCCTGCGAGAAGGTAACCCATGACGCTGTCGCCAGGGTTCAAGAGAGCACCGAGGTGAGTACGGCAGAAGTATGTTGTGTCGTTCACACCAAGATCAGCGGCACGGGCGACAGTGCAGTCAGCGAGAACCATGCGTCCTTTTGTGGGTCCAGTGATCTCAATATCCATGACAATGAACTCGACAAGCTGGGGAATATCTGCGATAGGGGTGAAAGGAGCACGCCAGTAGATGGGTGTGGCGACTTCGGCGGTCTGAAGAGTGTTGGGGTCGAGCAGGTTGACGGCGGTACCGACACGGTAGCAGAGAGCGAGAGGGAACATGTTTCCGATCTGCTTGGCAAGCTTGATGGGAAGTGCGACCAGGTCGTCCTTGCAAATGGGCACAATCTCGCAAGAGAAAGCGAACTTGTACGTCTTCTCGGAAGTGTGGACGTTCATCGAAATCAGCTCTTGCGACTTCTTGCTCTTCATGGGCACGACACTGCTCAGGAAGTCGACGAACTTCTCGGCATGATTTCTCGCAGAGAAGAAGAAATCGATACCGTCGTGAATTTCCTTGATGTTGATTGCGTCACGGTGAGCACCGTGCTTCAGGATAAGCTGCTCGAGGTAGAGGAAAGTACGCTTGTGGGTAACCTTTTGGCGGACTTGGACGACGGCGCGCCATGTGTTGTGTGTGAAACTCTTTTGACAATCGGGGCACTGCTGGTTAGCCTGAACGAACTCGACTTCGAAGGTTTGCTGCAGAATGGTGCCTTGGAAAGCTTCTTGTTGAATGGTGATTTTAAGCTTGATACGGCGAGAGTGAGGTTCGGTCCAGATGAAGGAGGCGTCGATAATGCGGACTTTGTTCAAGCCACGCAGTTTGCGAAGACAGAGGGCGAGCAGTTCACGAGATTCAGGCTGGGCGACGAGCCACTGGTTGGGCGGGGACAACCAACGGTCGCAATCTCTGCACTGGTGGAGGGTTCCTTCTCTTTGAATGCCTTGGGATACGTCGATGGTGAGCTTGATACAGTCGTAACAGAGAGCGCCGGCGGCGACAGTGCCATCAATGGGAGCACCACAGTTGCAACAGAGGATGCTGGTAGTTGTCAGTATCATTTACTGATGGAAGAGGTACGAGGCAAACTCACGTAGCGTTGGTCACCTCGCGCTGGGCAGCAGGTGCCATCGACACCGAGTCGAGATCCATCGACATGGCGATGTGCTGATAAGAGTAAAAAGTGATTCGAGTCGAAAGAAACTACGCCGCTGAGTTGGCAAGAGGCGCGAATGAGCACTTCGGTAGAGTGCCTGTAGAGTAGTATGAGGCGACAGAAGGCCAAAGGGCGAATGCAGGCGTCAAGAAGGGTTAGTTCTTGTCACGGAAATTATTCTCGAAGGAACTTCTCTTCAGTCAGCAGCGACGCCACAAGACTTCGGAGAAAATCACAGGGCTCACCCCGCTCTGATGCTGCCAAGCCCTAGCGATAAGATAACACCAGCCTTCGTATTCGTACTGACTTCCACCGGCGTCATCATCGACTTGTACTATAAAGAGGAGACCCGATCCCGACAGAGCTTACCGACAGTAACAAGAAGACCAATTCCCCTTCATCTCAATATCTCTGAATTCTCTCAAACATACGCACTTCAACTTCGTAACTTTCAAAATGCCTGACTACTCTCTTCTCGCCATCCCAGCTTTCACCATTCTGGCTGTAGCTCCTCACGCGTAAGTAGCTCTCGAACCTCTCAATACTCGACTTCTGAACTTCTACCACAGCTATGCACTTTCGACCGTCAAGAAGCACACTCAATGGTCAAACGCCAACAGCAGAGGTGAGGGTAACGTTCAACACATGAAGAAGACCCTGCCTCCTGCTGTCTTCGCAACCTTCGAACGTGCCGAAGCTGCACACAAGAACAGCATGGAGACCTTGCCCTTGTTCATCGCTGCAACTCTTTCTGGTGTCTTTGCCGAGAAGCTTACAAGAACCGATGTTGGCAATGCTCAATTCTCTGCCATCTTCTTGGGTCTCAGAGTGCTTTACACCCTTCTCTACGTAAGCAAACGATCATCCCCTTCGTTCAGAGCATTTTGTACTTACTATGGTGCTTAGATCAACACATCGTCAGAGCAAGCCAGTCACGCTCGTTCCTTGACCTGGACCGCAGGTTTGGCATTGTGCTTTTACCAGATTTACAAGGCAGCCGTTGCTCTTGCCTAGAACCTTTTCTCCTCGAAACGCAGACTTGTCCGAAAATATAATGACATGAATATCTACAACTTCTATCGTGTTCCCGTTGGTATTGTGTCGTACATGATACCCCAATGACCATACACGCCTTGCCCTTTCCAAAACAATGCATCAATCGCTTGATGTCCCTTTCCCCAAGTTCCTGTTAACGCCATGACCCAGTGCAATGATCTTCTACCTATATGTACAGTTCGTATCTCCTCAGTTCTCTACTGCGCCCATTGGTGAATCTAGCCATCCGTCATCTTCCTCAAAATTCTGATCAGACACCGCGTTCATAGGTGAACCTAGCCATCCTCCGTCATCCTGAACTTCCAGACGAGAGATTGTATCGGCTGGTGTTGACATGGCAGCAGGAGAAGCCGGTATCGTCGAAGACTCCTCGTTAATTCTCTCGGGCTCCTTCAACTCGATGTTCGCAAAGTCCGCGGGTGTAACATTGTGGAAATACTGCTGTATGCTAGAGTCGGGCTCTTCCAACTGACGAATTGGGGAAGACCCTGCACGCATCTCTTGCCTGAACATCTTGAGCAATTCGCTATGCTCGTACTTGGCAGCACGTGCTTCTCGCAGAATCTCGTCGAAGCGATCCATATCATCGCAAGCACTGCATAAACGCAGCATGGCCGAGTAAGTACGGGCAAACAACTTCTCTGCGTTGCCCTTGGCTCTGCTGTCCTCCTGCAACTCCTTGATTAGATCCCATATCTGGCATCCGTTTTTATAATCTGCGTTTCGCGCTCGGTCGTCGAGTAACGGGGTCAAACCACGGATCGATAGACCCCATCCGTCTGAACCCATGTCTTTCCAGATGCGGAGGGCAGCCTCGAAACCAACAAAGCGCACGACACCTTGTACGATGAGTTCAAAGACTGCTGGTGTATGATATGGCTTCTGAACAACTTTGCCGGTCTCTTTCACAACCAGACGGGAGCGACCAGATTCGTTGACAGTAATGTCGGGCTTTGCAAGCATCAGTCCATTACCCAGACCGCGAATGCGATCAACAAAGGCGGCGAATTTGATAGGCGAGTTTATCATAATGGAGTATTTGAGGGTAGTCATAATTGTGATCTCGTTCTGCCGCACATTTGCATTGCGAATGGCATACATTGTAGGTCCCGCCAGATAGGTGTTGTCGCATTCCACAAAGCCGCTTAGCAGGGTATTCCAGCAATCCAAGTCAGGAGCCGCTGCAGAAATGTAGAGGTTGTAGGCAATCTTTGCGACAAGATCCTTGTAAGCAAGTCCTCCTGATTTTTGCGTCTGAAACAGGTGAGCCAGAGCACTGTTTAGATCTTGGCTAGTCTGATGAAAGTCACCGAAATCATCCTGTTTGTAGGCGACACCGTATACGTGTTGGCGTGGAAAGCTGTCGGGGTATGCATTGGCATCAGCATCTGGAAAGGTGGTGGCCTCCATATGCTTGTCATTTGTATAGAGTAGAAGAGCCTTGAGGTGGGATCTCGGGGCGCCAAAGAAATCCTGACATGACTCCGGCACCATGGCCTTCATGTCCTTGCGGAATCCAAGGTCATCCAGGTGTAGTAGCATACGAAGAATAAGTTTGTCGACAGCAAATTCAGTTGTGCGCAGCTTCTTGGTTGTCCAGCGGGAAGCGAGGGCTCTCTCACGATGCCAGGATCTGGCATAGATGGAATTAGGAGCAACGAAGTTCCGATGTAGACGAGAGCCAGTGTTTGCCGGCCACACGGGGCCGTCTTCAGATGTCTGCCGTTGCCAGTCTTCGAGAACAGCCTGTTGCGAGTCGTCCATGAGGGGTTTCCACAGTACGGTCTCCTCCTTCTCTTGTTCGCGCTGGACGTATCCGTCCTTCTCTTGCTTAGACTGAGCGAGGTCCTGGGTAGCGGTGCGCTTATCCGACTGGGAATCATGAAGATCGTGCTTGATGTCGGCGATGGCGCGGTCCCATTGGTCCTGTCTCTTTTGTTTGAATCCGGCATCTGTGGTTGCGGCGGCGGCGAAGATGCCTGAATATACAAAGGTCGAGGATAGAGCCCATCTCACTGGCCGTCTGGCGGCAGCACTGGTTGTCCGCCTAGCAACACCGCTGGCACCGGCTGTGACACATGACGGGCAATGGCAGCTGAGTCCGGTCTGCGCTATCCGAGACCCAATTGTTTGCATCATCTATCGCTGCTGCATCCCGATCCCCTTCCAGCGTGTCCTTGGAAGCGCAAAGGAAGGGTTGTTGTCGTCTTGATCGCCGGTATTTTTTGGGCCCCGAGTCGAGTGTCCCGCTCGGCCTTGGCGCGCTCTTCCGTTACTCTCTTGTTTGTCACCCGCAGCTGTGAGCATTTCCAAACTACGACCATTTTTCTCTCGAAACAAACACATCAAATCATGTTGGCACTCTTCTTGACCGCCGAGCTCAACGGGTAGGTCATGTAGTCGTGAACTTTAGGAAGCTTAAAGTGTACAATTGCCAACACCTTTCAAAACAGCGTAACCGACCTCGCCCCCATCGACACTGAGGACAGCCCTTTCTACTACACATTCAAGGTGCAATGCACTTCATGTCGTGAGGTCCACCCCAACTGGGTCAGCGTGAGCAGATTCGTAGGTCTCTCTTCTATCAGTCCATCTTTTCGTTCACCAACATCTTTATCCAGGAACAAAACGAGATGTCTGGCAGCAGAGGTGAAGCCAACTTTGTCTGGAAGTGCAGGAACTGCAAGGTTTGTCTATTGCTATATTCTCCGGTTAGAGTGAGTAAACTGACTTTTTACTCCAACAGAGAGAACATTCTGCATCCATTAAGGAAGCACCCAAGTCTTACACCCACAGCGACACCCCCAAGGCCCAGAAGATCATCGAATTCGACTGCAGAGGTCTTGAGTTTGTCGAATTCAAGCCTGATGGCGAGTGGAAGGCCACTGGCGTCGAGTCAAACACGAAATTCGATGCCATTGATTTGACGGAAGGCGACTGGTACGACTACGACGAGAAGGCCAGCGAGGAAGTCAGTATTCAAGGCCAGAAATGGGAGGTCAAGCGCGCATAATCATCATGCTGCAATGTGGTTGTTTGGCAAGGAGAATATTTGCCCGAGAACAGTCAAGCAAATTCTTAGAGAGCTTTATCAGATGCTAAAGACTTCCTTTGGAGAACAACGAAACTTCAAACCATGAGCTTCTCAGGAAATATGTCTAGATGTGATTGAACATGTCTTTTGCAAGCGCAGTGAACATCTATCGACGAATGCCAAGAAATGGTCCAAAGGAAGGGTTTGCGCAGGTGGTATCTACGGCCTACCGTTAGCACAACGTCACCAGCTCGCTTTCGGCTTCTATCTCTTCCATCATTACTCAGCTGCCTTCGCGTAATACTATCTCGACATAAATTTTTCCATCGAACATATTTTCGACGATAGGGGACTTGGTGACGTTCGACATGTCTTACCTAGACGCGGCTCAATCGAGTCAAGTTTCTCAGGCATATCGAACTCTTGGCCTGATACCGATCAGCTCCCAGTATCATTCAGGTGCAAGAGCATTTGCAAAACATCGACGCCAAATTGCCATCCAGGATGAGAAGCTGGCACTGTCCCGAGAAGAACTAGTGGAAGATCCTAGGCTAAACACAGAAGAACCATTTCCATTCATGGATCTACCAACGGAGATCAGAGTACGGATATACCAATACGCTCTACCGCGAACACGGAGGATTCATCTCGAAGTCATGCGCACGCCGGCTCTAGCTTGTGTAAACAAGCAGATCAGACAAGAGTGTCTTCCAACCTTTCTACGCGTGAACAGTTTCCAGGCTTCATACACGAGAGGTTTGGACAAGACCTATGGCCTGGATTTCGCAAACGGGACTCTCGCATGGTTGAAAACGCTACCATTTACAATGGGATTGTTCAAAGACATCAGAGTCACGTTTCAAGGAGACCTCGGACAGGGAGGTCACAGATCAATCGTCTTCCAGATCATCGCCACAGCAAAGGAAACCTGGGTCAACCATTTCGACCGCTGGTGCCCTTTTTGTATAGACGGATACCATGGCTCTTATTACCATCTACCCCATTCAAATTACGATCATCCTTGTCTCAAAACCAACCCACTCAAACTCAAAGGCATGCACGATGAATTCGTAGCTGCTGTGGAGCGCACCTACTTCAAGTTCTCAGATACCTGGGGCAGAGGCGGCCTTTCCATCTCTGAAGTAATTGATTTGGCAAAAGCAGCGGATGAGATAAAACAAAATCCGGATGTATTCATACCATTTTGCTTTTCGATTCAGAAGTTGATTGAGCATACGGATAAAATTGAGAAGTGGGCGAGTGTGTATAGTGACTATATGGCGTCGCAGAGAGCACAGGAGGCTTTGCTAGAGGACGATGGAGTTGAGCAAGAGGATCCTGCGAACCAATCGACATTGGATGATTGAGTGGTTTCATATTGGAAGTGGAGGGATATGGATATCTACGATACAGTGGAACATGCCTGGAGCATCCAACCCAACACGCTGGATATGCTGCACCATTGGCTTCCTTTTGATACTCTTGACGTCTGTCAGATATCCTCTTTCCCTGTCTAGTCCTTCGACAATGGTCTCGAACTCTGCTCGGATCTCGTTGGCTCCACAGGCCACCTCTTCCATGCGATACGTCTCTTGTACGTAGAGCCATCCTCCCAGTCTCGGGTCCAGGATCGCTGCAGCTATCTCGCGAATTTGGCGAGTTGTGGGAAGAACACCACAGTTCACATGCCTGACAGGAGGCAGCGAGTTCCTCAAGCCATGGATCTTAGCCAGAGCTTTGTCGCCAGACTCGACAAACGCCATCACTCTGGTCTTCGAATGCACCTTGACACTCTTGTGGTCTCCGGAGTAGACACGAACATGCCACCCGTTCTTAATAGCGCCTCTTCTCAAGCCTTCTATGCTCCACGGATTTGCATCCCAGCAAAGAACCTTTTGAACACCGGCTGCTGCGTGACTGAATGCGAAGGATCCGGTTCCTGA
The DNA here is from genome assembly GCA_024195585.1 of Aureobasidium sp. EXF-3400. Lineage (NCBI taxonomy): Eukaryota > Fungi > Ascomycota > Dothideomycetes > Dothideales > Saccotheciaceae > Aureobasidium > Aureobasidium sp. EXF-3400. Next base: position 139,348 of record SWBL01000059.1, read on the forward strand.
CGCTAGGTCCACTGCTGTACATGCTTTGGATGTGTTTTGAGCAACCACTGCTGATCTTACACTGGACATGTGTAGTACCCTGGCAGTTTCTGTGGTATTGTTGTGAGAAGAAGTGGTGTAGCGAGGAGCCCAGTATTGTATAATGCCATTCTGCCTTGTGCTGATCCAGACGGCGTTGTTGAAGTCATTTTGAGTTGGTTGCTCTTGTACAGAGTTTGCAGGCAGAGGAGAAGTGCCATCCGAGTGGTGCAAAAGCTTCGTATCGTCCTCTTTAACGGGGATGCCAGCGGCGCCGCTGTCTTGACGGGGAAGTTCAGGGGGCGGATTTGCGGAAGGAGGGTGATTCAAGCGTTGGGCACAGGTGGCCAGGAAGATGCTTTCGGTCTCGTCGGACTCGAGATTGCTCAAAAGGTTACTCCATGGTTCCATCTGGCGCAGGGGTTCGCGGAGATTGCTGCAGCACTGCAGCAACAGAATGCTGTAAAGGGTTGAAATGTCGTAGACCAAGACTTCGACATTGATTTGTGCACTGTATCAGAAGGAAAAGGAGGAGGAGAAAGGAACAAGTAGAGTAGAGAAGGATTTCACGAGCTTCTTCGTTAGGATGCTTCTAAACGATCAACCTAGCCCCCGAGTCGCGATCTGGAGGCCTAGGGATTGGCGGTGCTGGAGATCGGGCAAGGGTCTCAATCTGAAAGGTGACGATGATCTTCCCACGGCGCTGCGACCCAATATCTGCTGTTTTTCTGCGGTCGTTCTTTTGGAATTTCGAGACACGGGACGCCTTGATACGCCATCTTTTGAACTGACATGCTTCGTCATTATAAGATCTTACTGCTATAATCGCTTGTTCCGGCAGTAGATAGCCGTCTTGGGGGTTTGCGAACGAGCATATCGGTGTTATCTTGGCAACATGCTGTGGGATTCACATTGCTCTACAATGCCCAGCACCTTGTTCGTGACAAGCAGGAACTGTTAAACCTTCTTTCCAATATCATGGCAAGGGTCTGTCTCATACAACAGATCTCCCCCCTTCTCATCAAACTCTACTGCCAGAAGAGTTTCCACACGTGGGATTTAGTTTGCATGTGTCAAAAAGAAGAAGATGATTGACAGAAAAGCTTCGAACCGCCAAGGGGTCCAGCGGATGTCACTCCATTCGGCTTCGGAGGGTAACTTTCCCGAGCGAGATCTATGATGATGATAATATGATGTTTGCTGTCCGAGGCAAGCATGGCAGATAGCAACATGGGACAATGACTCTGCAAAAGGCCGGAGAGCAACCTCCTCAGACTCTTTTTGATAATTTGGACAATCGTTGGATGGAAACACATAATCACCATCACGACCGGGATGCCTGAAGGAAAACCCCAAAACTCTAGTGACCATGACTCTGACAGCTTATTAATACAATTCGTGTGTGCAGGCTGTTCGGGGATTCAAACAGAAGAAACACGTGGGCTCATTTTAAAGGCGACTCTTCTAGCCGAAGTAGCAGTGAGCTGACATTGAGGCTCAAAAATTGCTCGATCCCATAAATAAAATTTTGATGTCCAAGTTATAAAATGCAAAAAAAGAAGAATGCTCGAACTACGCTTGCAAAAGCCATGCTTACAATGCCAAATGCGACGAAACATACTTGTCCCAATGCTCTTCTGTATCCGCCTGCTTCCAAGCCTCGACACCTCCAGAAACACCTTGTTCATCCACTGTCCAATGCCCGCTCTTGACATTCATCAACCAATTCTCCAAAATGGCCGTCAATTTAGGTCCATGGCGTAAAGTAAATGGGTTAATGCCATGAGCATAAACCTCTGTATGGCTCTTTTGCATCAACCTGCCATCACTGGTTCTAGCTTTCTTGTTTGCCCCCACCGCAAAGGGCAAAACAAGACGACAAGCATCTTCAAATGGATTCTCCTTGTTAGGGTAAGAATCAAGATAAAGACCGCAAGGAACTTCTTGCACTGTACTGAATGGCCAGCGGAAATTTGCTTGTTTGGACGTTACCGTGCCTTCTGCGCGGAAAAACAAAAATGGCATTTTGATGCCTTCGGTTTCCTTCGGATAGCGTGCTGCAACGTGTTTGAAGGGTTGGTTGACGAATTCGGAGGCTTGAGGTAGGCGGATTCCTGGTGCCACGTACCAGATGCGCGGTTGGCGGGCGTGAGAAAGCAGATCGTAGGCAAATCCTCTGGGTACGCCTGCAGCGGAAAGGCCTGAGCGACTGCAGAGTGGAGTGGTGTTTGGGTCTTCTTCCTCGTCTCGTAATCCACTTTTGATTTCAATTATTGTGAACAACTCTTCCCAGAGTTTGAGACAGGAAGTCAAGTCACCATGGGTGTAGGAGACCAGACTCCAAGGGTGTGTGTCGTAGCGTGACCGTCGGGCTCCAGTGTAAGGGTCGACTTTTGGTCCTGAAGGTGCAATTTCTTGCCATGAAGTTTGACCGTTCGCGTCTTCGACTGGTCCTAGACGTGGTTCGCGACCGATGGATTCGTGCAAGGCCACAGCTTTTCCGGCTTCAATCATGTCGATATATGCGCTGAGAATTGACTCTAGCCTTTGCCATGGCAATTTCTTGTCGTACAGGTCGAAGATATGCAAAAAGGTAGGCATGAAGATTGCCTTGCCGGTTTCTTGGTCCAATCTGCATTTCACAATTAGCTTTCTTTCCTTTTGATGTGTTCGACAATCATCTGCTTGCAATTTCTCCAAAGGTCGAAAGAGCGCGGATTTTCCGTCGACATTCGGATTCTTCTTACACAATGCCACTCCGTTGGCTGACCAACTCCTTGTTCGTCATGTACAGAGTAATGAAACGATGCTTTTCTCCTTTGAGCGGCTTCTCGTTGTCATCCAGCAAATCCCCAAGATACAGCATTTCCCTCGGCTTGGCGACTCGACTGATGTAATAGAAGAAATGACTGCCATCTCCTCCAGGCAAATCAAAGATTTTCTTTAGAAACTTCACCAGAGAGGGTCGTAATAGAACTTCCAAGGTTGGGTTGCCGCGCTTCTGCCACCAGGTTTTGCGATCCATATCAGCGACCTTGCGGCCGCTGCGTAGCCAGCCGTAGATGGCTATCGTGTTATGTAGAGCAGCGCATCTGTCAAAGTCCAGTGCCGGTGTGTCTTTTGGTGGTCGTTGTGCCGAGACCCTCTGGTTGGCGATTGAAGCGAATGGGCTCGCCATTTTGCAGTCTCACTCTGATGTGATGATTTTTTCTTCCGTTTCCTTCCAGTCCAGGAGAAAGGGCAAGTCAAGTACTGTCTTGTTGTATACAAGTGAGGGGTCCAAGAAGAGGGGTCAGCAGCAAGGTATGATTTGTGAGTAAGAAAGGCGCGGGTACGTATAAAAGTCCCCTTGCCGACGATGGCGTTCCGGGGTCGTGGTCTATATACTTTGGCAACGGCGCCAGGAAAAGAGGCAGAGCCGCGTGCGGAACGAACGGGGCTACGTAATGGGCGGTGCACTGGCCCAGTTGAGAATTGGGCAGAATAAGTAAAACGCAACGCGCACAGTAAAATAAACAGGGAAGTGTTTCTATCAAGAAAGGGAAGGGTTGATTATAGGATAGTGCAGCAGTTTGCGTAGCGTACGTAGGTGGTTTAAGCCGAGTGCCTTGGGGTGTAACTTTGTATCTATCGTATAACAAGACTTGATTCCTTCCGCAACTTTTAGCTGCCCCCAGCGGAGAAACATGCACTATCCATTTCTCTAGCCCTGGATGAATGCCATAAACATGATGGAAGAATCAATCATAGATTTTCCAGTGGCGACCTATTTTTCATATAATATTCAGTCATGTACCTATGACACAAGATGACCATCACGGTTCTCTTGAATTTATCCACTGCGACCCTGCTGATCTTCATGTGGGTTTTGAGGGATTGATCCACCGGGCCGCATGAGGAAATTACCCGGTGGTTGGCTCCCAAAAGAAGACATGCAGGTCAGCAGATGTGGTACCTGGAGAACGACATGCGAACTCCATGTTTTCTGGAGCGCGTGATGGTCCCTTGGGCGTCGAGACTCGAGAGTCGAGACTGCAAGAGCCGACCGTTTGGCCAAAGGCAAAGTCGACAAAAGTCCGTTGACCAGTGACGTAATCAAGGCGCTGGTCGTAAGCGACATGTGCAGATGGTCATCGAGACCCAGCAGGCTGGGCATACCATAGCCATAGCGTGCTGGGTATGAGAAGCCACGTATACGCATGCGACCATGAGCAAGCGGGGTATAACAGCGTGTCTTTGCCTGTCACCGACCTGATGTGGTGAAGGGATCAGGCAGAAGAGACTACTTTCGGATGCGGACTTTGCCCACCTTTTGCTGGCCCTCTTTCGAATTGTCGTACTTCTTTGGGGGTGGGACCCAATCATCCTTCTTGTCCTTCCAGAAGCCCTTGCCGTAGCTGACAAGAATCTCCTCTCCTGGCCTGATACCATTCTTCCTCATACCAGTGGTGCCAGTGGTAACGACGAAGATACCGATCCATCTTTCCCACTTTCTTTCTCCAGTCTGGACCCAGATGTCGCGGAACTCGGCATTGGGTCTGTCAGCAATGCCACGGTAGTCGTTGATGAAGCGAGCTTCGTTGCCGGACTTTGCAGCGTCTTGAGAAAGATCGAGGTCTCGGTCGAGCGAGATATCGTACTCAGAGTCGGGATCGGTGTCTTTGGGGTTGTTGGTGTGCATGAGACCAATGTATGGGAGAATGAAGTTGCCAGGATAGTAGTGCTTCTTTGCGGCTAGGCCAAACTGGCCATTGGCAGGATGCTCGGGGTCATTGAGAGGGACGATGCGGACGTCAGGATTAGGGAAGGCAAGATTCTCGGCAGAGAAACGTGTAAACGAGGCAGTGGCAGCTGTCGGGGTGTTGAGGATCTTGAGAGCGAGGGCAGATACGGCTGGCGAGATTTTGGGACGGCGCAGGTACTCGATGTTTTCGGGCCAGTCGATAGGCAATTCCTCTTGCAGGACTTCTTCTCCTTGTGAGAGGTGGTCCTCTTGCGGCGTCTCTTCTTGTTGCGACATTGTTGGTGGTTGTAGGATGGGCAGGCGCAAAATGGCGCAAAAACTTTCTGTTCTCATTGCGGGAAGCGCGACTGCTGCCCCGCGCTGCCCGCTCCTTCTCCCATCCTCGACCCTCCAGACCCTCGACACTTGACTCGTACAGATCAACCATGGATAACGTCTTTTCGACGTCGGCCGTCGATGCTCAGGTCGAAGCTCTTCGCCAGCAGATTCAGGACACCGAGGACCAACTTTCTCAACTGCGAGAACAACTAGCCCATGCCGAACAAGTTCAACACCGCGCCCGAGATGCTGGCAAGCTCGAGACGGACTGGCAGCAAGAGATTATGGGCGCTTTGAACAACCCTCAACACCAGTATTACCAGGAACCCGACCCGCAACAAAGATTCGCCCTCAGCAATACCGAGTTTAAACGCTATGCTCGTCAACTCATCATGCCTCAGGTCGGCCTGCAAGGTCAACTACGATTGAAGGCTGCTCGAGTCCTGATCGTTGGCGCTGGAGGTCTAGGATGTCCCGCTGCTGCATACCTGGCTGGCGCGGGCGTCGGCACTCTGGGTCTTGTAGACGGTGACACTGTAGAAGAATCGAACTTGCATCGCCAGATCGCTCATTCGACCGATCGCGTCGACGTCTTCAAGGTTGACAGTGCAATTACCTACCTACGCGGCTTGAATCCAAATCTCAACTATATCCCTCACAGAGCTCATCTCACTCCCTCATCTGCATTGGACATCTTCGATAACTACGATTTTGTACTAGACTGTACAGATCATCCTACTTCACGCTACCTCATCTCGGATGCCTGTGTTTTGTCAGGAAAGCCTCTAGTATCAGCCTCGGCTCTGCGTACAGAAGGCCAATTAACTGTTCTAAACAACCCTCCACGAGCCCCTGGCGCACCAGACGGTGGTCCCTGCTACCGATGCGTCTTCCCACGCCCACCACCTGCCGAGTCCGTTGTCAGCTGCGGAGAGGGCGGTATTCTGGGTCCCGTAGTAGGCGTTATGGGTGTCCTCCAAGCCCTGGAGACTCTCAAACTCATCACCTCTCCTCCGGATGCAGCAGCACCTCCTCCTTCCCTCCTTCTCTTTTCCGCCTACAGCATACCTCAATTCAGGAATGTGAAGCTTCGTTCGAGACGTGTCGACTGTGCTTCATGTTCCGCGAACCACACAGTTACAGAGTCCAGTTTGACTTCCGGCTCAATGGACTATGTGGCCTTCTGCGGCGTCACAAACCCTGTCGATATACTCCCACCTTCATCCCGCATAAGCGCTGGCGATCTTCTCTCAATTCTCGCATCTGCATCGCCACACGACGACGATGGTCCAATCCTTCTTGACGTACGGGACCCCACGCAATTCGAGTTGTGTAGCCTTCCTAACAGCATAAACCTCCCCTACCAAGGCCTTCAAACTCGTCTCCGCGACGACACACAGATCCTCGAAGATCTCAAGGGCAGAGATGTGCTGGTCGTCTGCAAACTAGGCAACGATTCTCAACTCGCCGTACAAATGCTGTCTTCCACGACTCCGGAAATCAACAGTATCAAAGACGTACGAGGTGGCTTCCGTGCATGGAGAGATGAGGTCGACTCTGAATGGCCCGACTATTAGATTTGAATGTACTGCATCAAGATGCACTTAATATATCCAGCGTCAGCGCCTTTCACGCATGTTCTACGTGTACCCAGCATGTTTCAATCCCTCAATCATGCCTCCACTCATCAACGCCCACCTCAGCACATTGAATCCCTGCACCTCGCCTCCAGCCGCAGCTCCGAACCCCCTAACAAACTCCTCTGCGACCCTGATGCCCCTAAGCACTACCCTTCCCTCTTCTGTCTTGTCCAAAAACGATGCAATCCACTGCTCCAATTCTTTTTCCTCCCCAGATCCTATAATGCTCTTATTCACTGAAGCAGAGAAACCAATCAACTGCTTGAGCACCACAGCAGCCTGAGCAGCAAATTGTCTATACCTTAGTCCTTGCCCACAAAACTCGATGTTGGAGAAGTAAGGCAGGACATCAGAGTATTCGACGAAACACTCTGTCCATTTTCGCAACTCTTGCATTGAGAGGATGCCCTTGTTGACGTGCTTGAATTTGAGCTTTCCTAGCCTTCCACAGTGGTTTTCTCGTAGCCATTGGAGTGCTTTGGTGAGACATGTAACTCCGTCATCGAGAGGCGACCGGAGATCGTAGATTAAAGTGCTGGTGTTGTAATGTAGAGCTATGGTTTCGTTGCGTAGCAGAGAGCAAGTTCGTGAAATTGGTGGAGAGATCCAGGTATTGTGGCTGCAATATTGGGATAGTAAAGACGGTGTCCGTGAGGAGTAATCTTCAAGATAGTATGAGTAGATCTGAAGACGAAGTTCGGTTGGAAGGCAGAGAAAGGTCGATTCTTGGGAGGGAACTGGTGTGAAGCTGAGTGTTGAAGCCATGATTTGTCGTTTTCAAGACCACTACTAGACTTCTTGAAGATCGATAGTTGACTTCTGAGTGTAGAAAGGGTATAGATTACAACAAAGATCGGATATGATGGTAGAATAGAGTAGAGAGGACTTGGTGGGACCTCTAGTTTTTATCAGATCATCTAAGATCACGAAAAAGGGCTGATCAATCTGATAAGATTTACCTAATCAACGCGATATCGGCTTGCGTGCGCCCTTCGTGACTTCCTCCTAAAAGCGTTTCGTGTTTCATGCCTGGAAGAAGGGTTGATCTGGCTTGTAAACAAAGGCAGAGATAGTTTGTCAAGTGAATCTTATCACTAGGAACGTCGAAGCATGAAGTGCCAAAGATTGGCTAATATGGAAAGGAATCAGGATTGTGAAGTTGCATAGTAATGCACGATGCATAAATTTGTGTCAAGTCCGACATCGTTCAGGTTAAAATGTGTCACTGTATGCTCTCTATACCACGACAACTCTGTGTTTTTGTACGGTCCAAGCTTCTCAAAAAGTTTATGGATTAGATTCCAAGGCCCGCTATCGATACAGACAGTGCTAGATCTGGCATCAAGCCTTCCTCGACTCTAATCAATTGAGGACGACGAAATTCATTGCAAGAACAAAGGTATCTAGTCACATATCTGCATGAATATCAGGATCTTTGCTAAACTATCTTAACAGCATAATTTCATTGAACTCGGGACTTGTACGGTCATACTATCCGCATCTCTAAGGATTCATAACTAGGACCACCAATATGGCTTCTACCCACCCCCTCCCACCAGATCTCTTGGAGTCTCAAATCTCAACTCTCGATCTGCTTCTCGCCATGTTCCCAGACGAGTCCGAGTTTGACATTACACCTTCAGACTTGGATCTCATTACAAGCATTCGGGACAATGGCAGTGAAAGCATAACATCATCACTGCCTTCAGAAATCCATTTAGCTCTACACGTATCACTGGATCCTACACACTCTATTCAAGTCAATGTAACAGCACCGTTGCGAAGTGTAGAGTCAGAACCAATGGAAGCACCACCGATATCGTTTTCATTACGGCAACCTACATGGCTGGACAAAGCGAGTTTAGCTGCTTTATCATGCTCTCTTCCCGAGGACATCTTTAGCGCCTTGGATACCTTACGAGATCAAGGAACCTCCTTAATTCCCACCTCAGCCACACCCATAGAGTCCAAAGTATCCACTGGTCCCTTAGTACGCGTATGGTTCTACTTCCCCTCCCTCAGCACACGCGAAAAGCGCCAACACATGGTCGACTGGGCACCCTCCTACTCCCTCACCGGTTTCGTTCTGGCCGGCAAACCAGGCATGCTCTGTCTCGAAGGCTCTGGCTCCAACATCGACGCCTACATGAATGAAATAAAAACAGTCTCTTGGGGAGATATTCCCTCGCATCAGAAAAAAGTGTCTGAGAGGTATAGGGAAACTGGTGATGAGGTGAAGAGGGCGTTTGAGGGTATGATTGAAATTACGGATTTGGTGGGGGAGAAGCATGGTGCTAGGCAGAATAGGGGGGATATGGCTGCTATAGAGGCTTGGTTGAAGGAAAGGGGGTTGGGGGATATGTTTGAGAGTGTGATTTTGCAGAGTTAGATAGAACATTACAGAGACGAAGAGAGCGAAAGCATTTTGGGGAAATGATAGTTCTGGTTTTGTTTCTTGGTGTCTTTCTTTTTGGTTCAAGCACATTTGCCTTCCCTTTGCACTTTTCATCACAACCACATTCGACTCTCTTGCATTTCCCCTCCAGCATATTTGCCTTCGCTCTAACGATTGATGACAGCCATTAATCCTTCGTCGTCATAACAATGTATGACACCCTCTTCGAAACCATTCAAAGAGAGACCACATCACTTCTCCTCCCCTGATTCGTCATCTCAATCAACAAAAGCCATCAATAAACCTCCTCTCCATCTCCATCTCACTCATCTTCCAGCCCCAAGAAGTTGTAACCAGCAACCTCATTTAGTGGCACCTGCCTCTCTCTCAAGCAACTCCTTGGTATGAGTGGGACAACGCTTGTTGACACTCTCATGCACTTCAGTAGAAACATTGTCCCACTCAGGGCAGATGAACACGGAATCCCATGTCACTTCGGTGCTGGCCTTGCGAGCAGGGCTGCAGAAGTCTTGATGTTTTTGGATGCAACCGCAAAGCATGTATGTGGTGATTCGTGCGCGACACATGACGGAGTGTGGTTGAATTGATGATAGCTGTTTGGGATGGAGAGATCGATAAGGCACAGTTGGATTGTGTTGATGTTGATTCGAGTTTGGTCGATGGATTTGGGGCGGATGGTTTGCTGTTGACTTTAAAGGATGGGTCTTTGTGTACGAGTGGATGTCAATCGGTGCTATGAAAATGGTTCTTGAGTTGAGATGATTCGATCGTATTGATGAAGGATGTTGTTTTTGGCCAAGGAGCAAGAATTGTTTGCGTCAAGGATACAAGTACGAAAACTCCTCCATCGTACCTTCACGTTCCTGCATTAGTTGTGTGCGCGTGGCACAGCACGTGGCGTTGTTATACCATAAGTTGTGGAAGGTACGACTGGCATTGCTTTCTCATCTTGATCCGGTGTATGAAGGCATGCGGAAGCACATGTTTGGTACTGAGTCAATTCATGAGCCCACGCATAGCACTATCGACAGCCTCTGCCGGGATGATATGTGTGTTGGTTGTGTATGCGGAGAAGACAAAATAATGGTTGGGGATGGTGAGAAGTACAGCTAATGTATTACTGGAGCAAGAGTGTTACTCAGTTGTTCAAGGCTCTGTGTGTTATTTAGCTGGTCTTAAACGCTCCCACATTTCGTATATAGTCTGAAAGACACTTGTGGCCAGTTTGAGCGTTTCCTCGTCGACATTGCTTCCACCAAAGCGACGTTGGAATCTGTCGGGATGCCAATTGACACTCTCATCTTTGAGGGTCTTGGTCCGAACATCTTCATTCTCCAGTGGTGCGTTTGAGAAGAAGTCTTCAACACTCTGTTTCGCAACGTCTTTGGCAGCAAGACTTTGGACAGGCCAAGGGATTGCTCTAAGAAGCTCATCATGCTGGAGTTGTGCAGAGTTGGTTTTGAGATGTTGCCATCTTTCTTGATAAGACGACCAGGCTTGTTGCCATTTCTTGGCTTCTTTCCGTTTGGCACCTCGAGCAAGGGCAGCATCCACGTCGGACATGAAGCTCTTGTCGCGTGGTGCATCTCGTGTGTCTGGCTTTGGTCGACGTGTACGTGTAGATCTCTTCTCATACCCCTTCTCTTCATTGCCAACCCATTCAAAGTCTTCTTCATACTCGTCGTCGCTGTCATGGTGTCTCTTCCTCGATCTTGCACTTTCAGCCTCTTCTTCACGCTCGGCGCGCGCTTGACGCTCTCTGAGCAATTCCGGATTCTTCTTCTCCCACATCTTCGCTTTGACGTATTCGACGTATTGGTCATCAGTCATTTGCTCGAGATGACCTTGATCGTCTTTGAGCGAAGGACGAGGATATGAATGGATGGACTCTCCATAGACGCCCTCCCAGTATGCTGCGCCTTCATCGTCTGCCATAGCGTCGAACAGCGATTCTCGGAAGGCAAGGTCTGGATCTACAGGGCGAGCAGCATTGGGTTCGGGCTGAGGCGAGGCTGATATGGACGGGTCCAGGTATTCGGAGGTGCGCGGGCGAGAGAAGGGATGGGCAGCATAGTCTTGCACGTTGATCTTGTCGTGTTCATCGGTGTGCCTCGAGGAGTGTCTGTGCCTGTGCCTGTGTGATGAATGCTTGCTCTTTCGCTTGTCACTACCACTGCTCTTGCCGTCCTTGAAGCGAAACCGCAGAGATGGCGGTGACCTAGATCTGCGTCTCTCACTGCCATCATATCTGGCCGTGTCCCTCTCTTCGCGCATGCGTGTTGAACGGCGGTGCGTCATACGGTCATATTCGTCCAGGATGCGCTCGTGCTCGCGCTGCGTCTGTTCGTGCGATTGTCGGGCATAGTCATGATCGCGTATCTGATCTTTGATCTGATTGATGCTGTCTTGGATGCTGGGCATCTCGAGTATTGTCCTGACGACGATACGCAAGAGTCTTGAAGAAGTTCCAAATGTGACGCCAAGTCAGAGATGCAGCCTGCGACCTCACCAAGCCGAGGCCACGAAGTCACTCAAGAAACCAACCTAACCTGATGAAACAGCCAACACTTGGTTGCATTGTCGAGACCGCATCTTGTACTGCAGCCTGTCCGATATGTCAAACGCAGCTTCGCTCGCTTGACTAGCCTGCTGTCATTGTTAAAATCAGTCGAGCCTTAACCCGGCATCACTGTTTAAACATGGTTAAACTTGGATCATTACAGCATCGAAGATGGTTGAGTACCGAGTCACAGAAGCTAAGCAGGAGTTTTGGAGGAAAGTAATTGAAGAAATTTTGTTCATTCAGAAAGGTTCGTTATACTACATTAAAAGTAATCGTTCGTGACTGTTATCATGATCTAAGTGGGGTATCTGAGGCGAGCTGTTTACTTCATGAAGCCCTTCTTGCCGTCACCGTCAGAGTCCTTGAGAGGGTTGAGCTTGTCCAAAAGCGAGGCCTTCTTGTGCTCAGTACCGGTGGTACCAGTGGTGTTGTGGCCAGTGGCGTGCTCGCCCTCGCGAACGTCCTCACGGAGACGCTCACCAGTGGAGCCAGTCTGGCCAGTGGTGTGCGAGCCAGTCAAGCCGGAGCCAGTGTGCGAGCCAGTCAAGCCGGAGCCGGTGGTAGAGCCGTAGCCAGCACCAGTGCCGGAGCCAACAGCGCGCTCACCCTCGCGAACATCCTCACGGAGGCGCTCGCCAGTGGAGCCAGTCTGGCCGTAACCAGTCTGACCGGTAAGGCCGGAGCCAGTGTGAGAGCCGGTCAAGCCAGTGCCGGTGTGCGAGCCAGTAAGGCCGGAGCCAGTTGAACCGTAGCCGGTCTGGCCGTGGTTGCCAGAGTGAAGGGCACGCTCACCCTCGGCAACGAGGCCGGAGCCGGTGCTGCCAGTGTGCGATGAGCCGGTCAGACCGGTGCCAGTGTGCGAGCCGGTGAGGCCGGATCCAGTCTGACCGTAACCAGTCTGCGAGCCAGTGAGGCCGGAGCCGGTTGAGCCATAGCCAGTCTCGCCGTAACCAGTCTGACCGTGGGTACCGTGAGTGCCGGAGTGAAGAGCACGCTCGCCCTCAGCAACGAGGCCGGAGCCGGTGCTACCGGTGTGCGACGAGCCGGTAAGACCGGTGCCAGTGTGAGATGAGCCAGTGAGGCCAGTGCCGGTGTGAGATGAGCCGGTCAAGCCAGAGGCACCGCCAGCGTAGCCGGGAATGCCAGTGTCTCTACCGCTGGCGGGGTCGAGGAGCTCACCAGTGCGGGTGTTGTGGTTGTGGCTGAAATCGTGGCCGTGGTGGGCAGTGCCGTGGTGGAGCTGGTGACGCTCCTGGGGGTCAGAGCCAGTGAAGCCTGACTGAGAGCCGGTAAGACCGGAGCCAGTCTGGCCGTAACCAGTCTGCGAGCCAGTAAGGCCGGAGCCAGTTGAACCGTAGCCGGTCTGGCCGTGGTTACCAGAGTGGAGAGCACGCTCGCCCTCAGCAACGAGGCCGGAGCCGGTGCCAGTGTGCGATGAGCCGGTGAGGCCCGAGCCGGTGTGAGATGAGCCAGTCAGACCGGAGTTGTTGTTACCGGTGAGGCCGCTGTCGTAGCCTGAACCACGGTGGGAGCCCTGCTCGACACCAGCGCGGGTGAGGTGGTCGCTGACACCATCGTGGCCAGTGCGACCGCCGGGAATGTCTGAGCCCTGCTGGCGCTTCTGACGGTCCATGTTCTCGACGCTACCACCGTTGAAGGCGTGCTCAGAGGTGTTGTCTGATGCAGGGTTGCGGTTGGAGCTGTGCTCAGCGGCGGTGGCATCGCTGTTCAGGCCCTTGGACTCGTTGGAGCCGAGCTTGACCTCGTGGCCGCCAGCTCCGGGCTCGTTGCCGTGGGGGTGAGCCTCACGGCGAGGGTCATGCTCGCCAAGGTCACCGGGGAGATGGGCTGGAGATGGATTAGCTATGGATCCAATTGAGGCGTGAGAAGCTTTGGAGCTCTCGGACTTTACATACCAGGGACGTTCGACATGATGTGTGGTTTGTATGTGGGTATAAGTTAAAGAGGGGTATAAAGTGGAAGTGTTGGTTTGGGTATCAAAGATGAGAGTTGTTCAAAGAAGATGGTATGGGAAGAAAAGTGTCTGTTGGAGGGAATTGGGCGAGGTATTTGTACACATGTGGTGCGAGAGCTGTCGCTCGATGAGGTGATGTAGCTACCCCACCAACGCGTCATTGGAAGGAGCAGCCCAAACACTCAAACAGGCCGCCCCGCATCCCAGCTTTTTTTGGCTGTCATTAGTGGGCTGCACTTTCATCATATCGTCCTTCTTTGCCCTTCCATGAGCGTTTCCTTGATTTTATCAGAGTGATAATCTTAGCTATCCCAGCTGTGATCGTAGAAACGCGCAGAGTCGTATCATTGGAGCCCTGGAAACCTGGCAGAAGAGTTCTTAACGCAGAAATAGATAGGCAGAGCCTCGTCAGAGCACGCCTCGGTTCCGACTCCCGAGGGTCTGGCCTTCCAGGTTTCTGAGTTCTCGTGCTTCCATGTCATTCTTTTTTCCCTGCTTGCACCAATGAACCGACGTCAATCTTCACTAGCTCCGTTCCTCCCTGCCACGCAAGCCTCAATTTCGTCTTGTCAAGCCACTTTGTCGTGCTGCGGCGTGCACCTGTCAAGCCACTTCGTCTTCACTCGAGGTCGCTTCTGTCATCCCTCCTCCAACCAAACGGCCACGAACCTTGCTCAATCACGAAACTCACATGACACTGCAAAATCATGCTTAAACCAAGTTTATCTTGGCTGGTCTTGTTCCCGTATAACAAAAGTCAAAACAGCTTGTAACGTGCATGCTCGATTGGTCAACCTGTCTCTTCAACAGCTACAACATGCACTGGTCGTTCAGCATAACAACACTATCGCGATTGTGTAAAAGAGGCAGACTTTCACGCCGTTCATAAAACATTAGAAGATGAGCAACAAAGGAAATAATCAAAGCCACTTCACGAGATCATCGGCCAGCCAGACGTTCCATGGCTTGACCTTGAACGAGACCAACCAAACACGCATGTATCATCGGCGTCTCGTTCTTTTCGTAGCTGATTTCCACCTCGACCGTGCGGATGACCTGTGACATGTCTTGTTGTGCCACGAAGCCATCGCTTTGTGGAGAACTCAGAGCAACAACTCCCACGCCAGCTCCTGTCTTGCTTTCTTCATCGTCCATTCCAGAGGTGTGTATGCTACGGAGTGAGATTGTGTCATCCCAAGGCTCTTTGACTTCACGAGTTTTCGTGAACAGATGGCGGGCCTCCTGGGCAAGGGGTCGTAGAAGAGGCAGTGATGTGACTGTGAGCACGACATTGAGTTCGACCGAAACCCATGTAACGAATGGTGTAAGTTCATCTGAGTGGTTCGTCAGACTCGGTTCAACTTGTTGATGAACAATCACGCTTGTAGACTTACAAGTATAGTCGCCAACATCGTTGAGTTTGTGTGCAGCAACTGTTCTCACAAGGGCTGCAACCATGGCTCTGTGTTCAAGTCTCGTCAGTTTCATGCTCCTTGTACAAGATTCTGTGAGCGTCTTACATGATACTCAGACAGAGTAAGGAACCGACGCCAATCTTGTTCCCAGTCGCCAATTTGGTGTGCTTGATCAAGAGTGCAGGCTGAACGGTCAGGAAGAAGTCGGTCAGGGTATTGAATGCTGCATTCATCAGTACTGCTTATGGTTGAAAGCTCGGTCTCAGTTCAACTCACCACCAGCGAAGTAGGCATAGTTCGTCTGAATCTTGATGTCCAGGCAATAGTTGAAGTAATTTCCAAGATGGAGGAGAAACATGTCTTCGAGGTGAGTTCCGCAGGTGCTTAAGAGAAGGACAGAAGCCAGAACGTTGACAATGATTTGAAGAACGATGAAAGTCCAGATAGGCCATTTCTTGGTCCGAGGATCTGTTTTGGCGACGCAAAGAAGAAAGGCACAGAAAGATAGTCTTCCGAACATAGGACAGAAGTAACTCCAGACCAGAGAGATGAAGCCGTACTTGAGAGCGAGATACCTCTCATCAGGTTTTAGGTAATATACATGACGGCCAAGGCCATTGGCGAACGAGACTTGCAGAAAGATAGCGTGAGTCCAAGCGAGTAGCTAGAGATTTGGTTATTACATGAATCAGAATCCGAGCACACCATCTGACTTACTAGGGCGAAAGCCATGAGTCCATCATCAAGGTAGAGTCGACGAGTTGTTCGAAATTTGATTGCCAGTCTGGTGGTGACCACGAGCGTGGACATCCCAAGCAAGACCCATACTATCCTGACCACTGGTCCAGATAGATCAATATCTGCTGTCTCATCTCTGGCGATAGAAAAGATACGGTCGAGTAGAGCAGTTTGTTGAGTCTCGTTCAACTTCAAAATCAGCGCCTTGAGGTCCCCCACACCTTCGTACATTTTGACACTCCTCTTCAAGAGTGAACTGGGGGTCTCGCCCTTATATTAGACTAGAAAGGCTCCGTCCATGCACAAGCCCATCAACTACCATCTCCATGTGCCTCTAGTGGATGCAGCGCACTAACCAATCGATCGACAACGAGAAGCGAAAGGAAGGTTCATGCTCAAGCAACCCGTCTGGCGTCTGGCGGGAGTGCCCATTGCTGTCTTGCCCAACACCATCTTTGCTCAGAGCGGCAAGGCTAAGATGTTGGTGTTGAGATGACTCGCGACAGAACACTATGAATCGTGGCCACCATCTGCGGCAGCGTTGTGGGTATATTGCGATCTAGCGGCAACGAGATCCAGAATATTGTGGCTTCCAGCTAGTCGCACACATGGCTAGGCTCTGTCTTTTTCGGACATTTGTAAAACAAGCATTCGCTCACAGTCGTTGGTAGTATCAGACTCTTATAGTTGCTTTTGGTGAAACTGCATCCTCCTGGCTGAAAGGGGATCTCGTCCATACTGACATGGCCCGGCCGACTCGCACGCTTGATGGACTCTCGAGGCTGTCCGGACTCTGTACGATCAGATTCTGGGTCTGCCTGTGCAAGATGTGAGCAAGGAAGCATATTAAATTTCCTCTGCATCTAGGGCACAGTTTGATATCATGTCACGCGGCGTCGTGGTAGCGAATGCACCCTTGTATCGATATTAAAGCACAAAAGATGCAGCAAGACCCATGCGGAGTTCGAAGCCGGATGTGGCCCGCCTGACTTGAGATTCGGAAAGGGCACCATCAAAACCGTCAGTTGGAGATCTCCCGAGAATGTTCAGTTGACAAGACATTCACGAGTCGCCTTGAGGGATAAAAGAGCGATAGGATGAATGTCCATCGCGCAATCATAGCCAAACGGTTCATTTGGAATCGCCTGGGCAAGATGGTGAGGTACGAAAGTGGACACTGGACACAATTCCCGTTTGAAGTGATGGCAGCGAGACCAGAATTCGAAAGGCGTGTCTCACGCTCACACAGACTACAGATCGTTGTCACCCCCGCCCGTTCTCGCCCGGCCGGCAGTCACGACCCACGACTCGCAATTTGAGAAGTAGGTGATTCATGGCAAGGTGTTTTGTGGCAACCATCATGACTCTTGTCGTATCTTGAAGATCCTGCTCTGCTCAAAGAGAATGAATGAGCACCTACGGACCGATCTGAACAAAATCCTTCGCGATTGCATGTTTCGTTGGAGCAGCACACCGCAAACTCGCCATCTGTCGCGTTTCGGATTGGGCAACAACCGTATCGACATGCCCTCACTTGAGGCCTGACTGGTAATATATGTAAGGGCAAATCAAATTGATATCTGTCAAGAGGCTCAAAGCCCTACTCGGCACGGATGGCGCCAGGCACCTGATCTTGGGGAAGAATATATTGCGATTAATTAATTTATATGAGCCTCGTATCTCGATTATGGTAGCTTATGTTAACTTCAATCTATAGATGCCGATTACCAGCCGTGGCCATGAACGGAGGATTGTCCGCTGGCTGAGAAATAGCCACATCCACCATTGCTTAGGGCATATGTTCCAAAGGGCTGCTTGTTGGTGGCAAGGGTATACTGCATAGAGTTTGCAGATTGAGCAGGGCAAGTGTCGGCGTAGTAGATGAGGCAACGACCGCCGAGAGGAAGCAAGGCCTGGTAAGCGGATCCAACACAGTTGGTGGACTGTTGACATTGCTCACAGCACTGCTGAGCAGAGCCTGCAACAGTGGTCTTGTACTTGGCCTTGCCGGAGACGGAAGCAACAGAGTTGAGCACGTTGTTTGTCTGGCATGCAGCGTAGGCCTTGATGGTAGACGTGACCTCGGCAGTCACGAACTTGTTCGTGTAGACATTGTAACCCTTGGTCACAGTCGTCCAAGCGGTGGTGTAGGCGGTCTTGCCCTGACCAAACTTGGGCTGGACCTTGGCGGTGACTGTCGCGCTGACTGTAGCGGTCACAGTAGCTTGTGCAAGTGTGCTGGTCTGTGTAGTTCCAGTGATGGTGGTATCAATGGTTTTCTGGACGAGGATGCTCTTCAAGCAGTGAACAGCATGGGCGAACTGCTTGAGATTCTTGAGGTTTCTTCCCTCCAGGTCGGCGGAACCATCCATACCGCCGGAGACACCCAGTGCAGCAGCACCAGAAGCCATAGCAGTCATGTTGAAGTTGGCACCAGCAGAGCCAGAAGCAGTAGGCACAGCATGCGACTGCGAAAGGCTAGAGCTGGCCTTCGAGGCAACAGCTGAAGAGCTGCCCATCGACTGTGCATTGATGGGTGTGAAGCCAGAGGGAACAGGCACTGTGGTGTACACGCTGGACACATGTGTTTGCGTGTAGGTGTTCACAATCGTCGAGGTTGGAACCAGCTCGGTGTGTGTCAAGTAGACTACCACGGTAGACACAACAGTGTCCGTCTGGTGGAAGGTCTGAGTCCAGGTCTTTGTGAAAGCATGAGGGGTCAGGAGATGTTGGGGATGGAAAGTATGCTTGACAATGACATCAGGTTGTTGAACAGTTGTAGTGGACGAGGACGTCGACACTGTTTTGACAGATGTAGTAGCACTCTCGGTCACACATGACTCGAAGGCGCTCCAGTTGACAGCACCAAGTGCAAGAGAGAAGAGAGGGAAGGCAGCGAAAGCGGTGGACCTCATTTTGAAGAACGGGAAGAGGAGCAGAAGATAGAAGCTGGATAGGAGATGAGCAGCAAATTGAGGAGGCAAGGAATCTTCCTTTATACCTACTAGTCGTTCGAAGCTACGCAAGTAAATACCTTACTGCCGCACAAAAGTACTTGTGGCAAGGCCAGCGGCAGATGAAGTCAATCCGAATGTGTCCTTACTATCGAGTTCGAGGTACATTTGTTTCACTTCTCTCTGGGAGAACCTGGAGATTAATGCTCTAGAGTTCGGAAAAAGTAGTCGATAGAAAAACGTTGTAACTGCCGATGGGTTTATGTACCGAAAAGATGTGTTATGCAGCATCACGAGAAACTTCAGACCAGACCAGTCAAGAGAAATATGTGGCGTCGATATTATGACGACCTAAGGGTGTTCACACGTCGATATCCTCCAGGCGGAAGTGTCAGATAGATGGCACAGTCATGTCCGGACTCCAAGCATCTATTGTTTTGATGGCCGTTGGAAACAAGCATCGCCGTTGTCAGCCCCAGAAGCTTGAAATCGATAACCACGTTCTCCCAACATTTGGCCATGACAAAGAGCATGTCGGTATATCAACACTCGGTCGAGTTGCGAGGAGAAGCTTCCGGACGAAAGGCTACCTTGTTAGGAGTGACAGGAAAAATGTACAAAAAAAAATCGAGATAATCGTTTAGCATGTCCTATTCTGAATTAGGACGAAGCCCTTTCCTTTGCTCGTCAGTGGAAAAAGAAAATGGGTATCATGTGTAAGCATCAAGTGAACGCCTCCCCCAATGAGCCTTAGAACGCCAACCCCCCAATCATGATAATGCACTGCTCAAGTAACAGCACTCGTCTTGCGAGAGTGTGTTCCGGCCATGGTTCGTTGCACGCCGCTCATTCTTCTGTCGTTGTTGTCTGATGGTGGGTTCATGGCATCCAAGCCGTTCATGAGGTTGTTGTTGTTGTTCTCTTCGTCGGGCGGGGGACCGGTGCGGAAGAGGCCAGCCCCCTTTCCTCCCAGTGCACTACTCATCATCTCCCTGATGCGTACGTATTGGTATTTGCGTTTGAGGGGTATGGGCTGAGATTGCCAGAGTGGGCGTGGTTGGGAACGAGCGATGGCAGCTAGAACAAGGTCCTTCTCTTCGTCGGAGTCGATGGGACCGGTGTGGGCGAACTCATCGTCTTGGAACGGCTGCTGGGCCTCGAGAGCTTGTTCTTGAGTGAATGTTAGCAACACGTTGTTGTTGAGTGATGAGTAAATACGTACTCTGTAGCTTTGCCTGGTTCTTGCGCTGATACTCGGCCAGCAGCTTGTCGTAAGGGGCGCTTCTGCCTGGCACAGCGCGCTTTGCACCCATGCTATGACTCTTGCAGGTCAGACTACGCGCGCACTGAGCGCCGTTGGCCAGAGGGACACCACACTGCTTCTCGACGTCGACGGGAGCCTTTGGTCGAGGGGCTTTGGCCTTGGGCTCGTCCTTCTTTTTCTTCTTCTTTGCGCCTTCGGTTGAGTCTTCGGCCTTACGCTTCTTGCCCGAGGTGCCGTCGTTCTTGCCGGCCGTCTTGGAACCCATGGTTGTGTCTTCTTCTTCGGACTCGCTGTCGGCGTTGTCTCGTTCGGCTCTGCGTGCGGCTGCGTCGCGAGCGTCCTTGGCTTCTTTCTTCTTCCGCTGCTTCTCCTGCTTCTTCTGAATGCACTCCTCGATATGCGCCTTGGCTTTGTGCCTTAGGACCGGTCGTTTACAGTGGTTGCAGCGCACAATGTCAGCGTCGTCCTGCATAGGGTGACCGGTAACGAAAGCCCGGGCGACATCCATGGGCACGCGACTGACAACTCCGCTCGTGTCCTTGTCTAGACCTGATGCGACGCAGCGTCAGCTTCAAATACACAGCACGACACGGAGAGCGACGACTCACCTCCCACCACGTCCGAGTCCCAGTTGCCAGGCTTCGACGCCTTGGGCAGCCTCTTGACAACCTCATCTTTCAGCTTGAGCAACTGCTTCTTGTCATTCGAGCCGAGAGCATCGTCGACACGAGAACGCGACGCAAAGTTGAATGTCTTTGGCTTCCCAGCGGCCGGCGCTTTGGACGAGAGTTAGCTGTCGAGTGCATCGAGCCATGTGCGGTATGAGCGCTCACCCTTGCGACCCGTGCCATTTGGCGCCATACTGCTAATCACAGAGTCTCTAACACTCTTTCAAACCATCGGGCGCTGTCATACACCAACTGCCTGCCTTGACTGTGCACTCTACAGCAATGACCTATTACGCCAAGATACGTCGTCGAGGGAGTCTCCGCCTCCACCATTGGGGAAAGGTTGAGCCCTTGCCGACATCCTGCCGATCCAGGAACACCGACATGGCAAGCGGTATCACCCTGTCAGCATAATTCACAAGACACAGTATGCTTGTACATGTCTCGAGAAAGGCCATCTCCCAATCAAGCTACTCTGGGACTGCTGAACTATATGTATGGTAACTCTTGGTGGGATATGATCTGTTCCTGTTGTTGCTGTGGCCTGTCGTACACAATCATGACATTCAGCACGAAATCCATGCGGATTCGTACAAAGATTATACGCTCGTAGCATTTGTTTTACCACCAACTTAAAAAGGACATGTCCTCATCCATCTGCGTGATAGAGCCAGCATTCTAGACCTCTCGTTTCTCCTGTCCTGGATCTTCGCTTGACCACGTCCCTCCTTGGGTGTGAAATGGTGGTGCCTTGGAGTGGTTCTGCAGGCCTTTCATGAAGGCTTTGGCGGCCGGTCCCAGGTCCACTTTCAGTACATCAACAACGAGCACCCTTAGTCCGCACATCGCTATGTAGAAAGCGAGGCACTTGATTAGAGTTGCAATCGCATGTACCAGGTTTGGCATTTCAGCCAGGGTATTGGTATCATCTAAGAATGCCTGCGTGCCATGTGAGAATTTGTCGGCTCATTGCATCGGCTAAATGACTTCAACTCACCATCAGTTTGATTATCGGAGGAAGGATACTACAGACTGATGTGATGAGGGTGCGAGGAAGAGTCACAATGATGGAAGGATGAGATGTTCGGAAATCGATTTCAATCCTCCGCTTCATCCTGCGGGCGATCACCTCAACTGCTGACTGACAAGAAACATCTGCCAGCCCTCACGATCTTCTCTTTCCCTGATCTTGCTCTCTACGCGACAAACTCCCTTCATATGCGTGGGAGCTTGATGGAATCGGGCTGTTGTACGTGTTCCTCCTGGTACCTTCGCTGGAAGGGATGCTGGCCTTTATTATGCCTAAGCTGGTGACCACTACCATCGCCGTGTATACAAGCAGACACATGGACGCGCATCTGATAAAGGCCGCTAACGAGTGTAAAAGGTCGGCTATTCCTTTTTGCACTCGAGGATCCTCTGCGCACAGCCCCTATGTGTGTCAGTGTTCGCGCGATATTTAACGTTCTAGAGGCTCGCTCACCATGATGGAATCACAAGACGAAGCTGATGAGGTACAGTAGTTGAAAGTGTTTCGAGAGAGATGCAACCAGAATATATGTATTTGGTTGTAGGGAGCGACGAGTCAAGAATTATGAACGCTAACAGGATTCGGAAGATGAAAAGTCATAAATCATTAAACGAAGCATAGCGTCTGTCTACCAAGTCTTCTTGCCTTGCCCAGCAGCCTCAACGCCACGAGCGATGTTGTTGGTTCCATCCTCAAGGCCGTTTCCAAGAGAAGCCAAAGCATCTCCGAGTGGCTTTCCTGTGTTGCCTGTAACGCCAGTCACAGTGTTGCCGACTTATAAAGACAGTCAGCACAAGCAACAGACTAACAATTCTGATCGACTCACCTCCTCGAGCAGCAGCTCCGGTAACACTTCCTACAGTGCCCAAGAGACCTCCGACGCCTTTTCCGACGGTAGATGTGACAGCAGTCACGCCGCCAGCAACTCCAGATTTCTTGTCTTCTCCGATAGCCATTGTGATAACTAAGCCGAGATGTCAACACACAGGACTACCAGACAGCATGCTCAAAACTTACTTTGTAGAAGTAGTTGGGTTGTATAGTGAGTTTGAGAGAGCTTACAGACAAGTACCTACCGTCCACCCTAGATTTATATATTGCCATCGACATGGGTACGAGGGTGGTTGGTGCATGACGTAGATGGGCAGGTGGCTCATCCTGCATGTGATTGTACAAATTGAGCAGAGATGGATGTTAGCATGTTACACCAAAGATACGCTGTACTTGCAGATGCGCTCCCATATGCTGTATCACCTTCAGCTAAACATCCGGATCAAACGGTATAGCCGTTGCACAAAAGTGTTTGTTGGCGCAAGCGTGCAGTGACGTATGCAAATTTATGGAGAATAGCCCAAGATGACTCTTTGACCTTGCAACCACACAACAAACATGTCAACGACAGCGACGACGACATTCAGAAGGCTTGCTAGGCCCTCGGTGCTATCACAATGGTGCAAACCGACATGCTCGACACAATGGTCGCGATCCTTGATCACGTCTAGACCAGGCGCGAAACATCCCGACTTTGCCTTTGCATTTGAGTATGTCGCATAGCCCATTCCTGCTTGAGATAGACATTGATAGGCGATCTAGTATCGATGGTGTGCTCCTCCGTTCTTCCGACCCCCTACCTCGAGCCCACAAAGCCCTATCGCTGCTCCAAACCGAACGCATCCCCTTCATCCTCCTTACCAACGGCGGCGGCAAGCATGAGTCGGAAAGAGTCGAAGAGCTCAGTCAGAAGCTGGACATTGAACTAGACACCTCTATGTTCGTGCAGAGCCACACCCCCTTTGCCGACATGAGGGAGCTTCACGACAAGACAGTTCTTGTGGTAGGAGGCGACTACGACAAGTGCCAAATCGTTGCACAGAAGTATGGTTTCAAGGCAGTCGTCACTCCTGGCGACATTATCACAGCATACCCTGATGTCTGGCCCTTTACCAAAATCTTCGCCGAATACTACGAAAAGTTCGCTAAACCGCTACCTGCTCCGATTGACGCAGAGAATCCGGACAAGTCTCTCAAGATCGATGCCATCTTCGTATACAGCGACCCGCGTGACTGGGGCTTGGACACAACTGTCATAGCAGATCTTCTGCTGTCAAGAGATGGAATCATGGGCACACTGTCGGGAAAGAATGGAGACAATACACTTTCAAACAATGGCTACCAACAAGACAACCAGCCCAAACTCTACTTCTCCAACCCAGACTTGTGGTGGGCTGCGAAATACCACCTCCCACGACTGGGCCAGGGTGGCTTCAGAGAGGCCTTTGAGGGCGTTTGGGCTGCCATCACCGGTGGCCAGAACGCTGGTGTGAAACTGCAGAAGAAGGTCATTGGCAAGCCTTACCATGAGACGTACGAGTTCGCGGAGAAGAGGTTAAGAGCACACAGAAACGACCTTTACACCGGCGAGTCGATAGAGCCTTTGCGTAAGGTCTACATGGTTGGTGATAACCCTGGTAAGTCGAGTTGTACTTTTGCAGCCAGAAGCGCTTGCTAATCATGTTATAGAATCGGACATCGCTGGCGGAAACTCGTACAAGAGTGCTTTCGGAAGCAAGTGGTCGTCCATCTTGCTTCGTACCGGTGTGTATGCTGGGGGCGAACCTGCTCATAAGCCTACCGTCATTGTCGATGATGTGTACGATGCCGTGCAATGGGCCATTGAGGACGCTAAGAACTAGAACCAGACATGTTAGACTACAGAGCCTTCATTGGTATGCATTTCTCTCGATAGATAGTATATGTTGATGATCATTAGAGTATAGAACATCTCACTTGCAACACATGAAAAAAGCTACAGCAGTTCCATCTCCTGGGTATCTTTCTCTCCTCATCACCGTCGTCATCATCAGTTCATAAGCCGTCAACCATACACATCGCATCTCTCCCCCATATCTCAATACCATCATTCTGACGAAGTGATCCTCAACTGAGGTGGAGATACCCTCAACTGCGGTGACGGCACCTGAGAAGGCGGCGCAGTATCCACATCACTCTGCGGCGGCAGTGTACCACTACTCGGCGGCGCCCACCCCTTATCCAACACCTTTCCCGTATAAGAAGGTCGTCTGCTAGCTCCTGGCCTTGTCGATAAAGCACCCCTGAACTCAACATAAGGATAATCATCCTCACCCAACACCACAGGCCCCTGCCAACACTGAGGCGGTGCATGAGATCTCGACCTCTGCATCGGAACAGGCATATCCCTAGCTCCCAGTTCTGTCTTCGTGTGTTTCGCAGGAGATGTCGCTCGAGAAGGTTGCGGCGAAGGGATATGTGTATCCGGAAGCCTGACCAAAGGATCAAACTTCCCAGCCAGGAATGCAGAATACTCGTTCGCATTGCTAGGCAATCTGTTCATCTCACTCGTCCAATTGTCTGGCACCTTGTGGATCTGTGTCCCTGATGCCGTGCGCGAAAATCTTGGCCGCCCTACTCTGACCCTATGACTGTCATCTCCAGTGGCCACAGACTTTAGAGTAGGATAGGCGGATGATCCGGCAAGGAGAGCTTCGTTTGCTTTTCGGAGTGCGGTGGCTTCATCGGCGCGGATGCAGGAAGGGCAGCGGAGCGATGTGTGCAGAGGGATCGGGGTGCGGTATGCCCAGGTGAAAGCGTAGCCATCGCAGGCTTTATTGCGGAAGCGAGCTTTGTGGCAGGGGCGTGGATCTTGGAGGTGGGTGCAGCCGCAGGTCCAAATGAGGATGCCCTTCTCACACATTGCTGGTGGTGTTGTGTTGACCTCGAGCTTATCTTCAAGGACGATATAGGATTAAAACGAGGAACTCGGTTGTATATCCAAGGAAGGCGTTTGCGTTCGTTGGTGCGTTTGTTCTGGAAGCCGTATACAAGGAAGGGATTATATACCATGCTGAGCTGCAAATTCTCCCTCCGAGTCCAGCAATATAGCTGTGCGGCATCATTCGTTACACCTGGAGCCTGGACGTGACCTGTCCGATTGGACCATGTGCCTGATATATAATCAACAACGAGCCAATCTCAAGGATACGAAATTGTGCAAAAGTTGGTCGGGCGAAAGGGTGTCGCTGACAACACAGCTATATCAAGAACATCAAAGAAGGAGGGAGGCAAGAAAACAAATGAAGCGACTCTGCTGACAGACATACAACAAGGTGGAAGAGCATCAACTTACATGGTCGGTCGCACCTGAAAGACCATGTGCTATTGCCCTCAACGACAGAAAAAAAAGACCCAACAGATGAACCTCCATTCATGCTCGTTTGACCACACCATCTACGTATCCCTTACCTGTCACGAAGGATGCATATTTATAGGTCGAATTTTCTGTCAGGGAGCTCTTTCCTGTGTGACATTGATTTTACAAAGCACAAACCTTACTTTCTGGGTGATGGTCTTCCGGTACCCGCCGCCACGTCTTCGGCAAGACCGCAATTGTTGTACCGGACCGTGTTACTGGGTCTTTGTCGAGAGATGCAGCCGTGAAAGAGGGGTCTGCGGTAGACCTGTCATATCACGATGATCGACCTTGCAGGTTTTGTTACCTGTATTTAATCACAATCTGTATGCTGATTTTGTGCTGTCTGGAGGTCTTTGGCGTGAAGGTGCGCGTGCTGATTGGTCAAGTAGCTGTGAATAATCCGGTTGGTTAGTCGACAAGTCAGGAAAACCGTCTCCGCGCTTCCAATGAGAGAAAATGATTTCCTGAGGTACTTTTCATTGGTGCCCTTTCTATAGATTCCAGGAGTGATGTTCTCTGTCAGGTAACTGTGTCGCTCAATCCTGTGGCCTGCGCAGGGGATGAGCCTCGGTGTTTAGAACCCAGGAGTCTAGGTCAACAAGATCTGGCTCGCTAAAAATGAGGTAGAAATACTTCAGTGTCTCTCCTGTCCAGAAACTCTCCATAGTGTCTGTGAGTTGAGATTGCTCGTCCCGCACGTCTTGGACGACAGCATATGCGATGTCTGTCTTCGCGTGCGAATCAATGGCCTTGAACATCTGCCATGCCTTATCTTGCCACGTCTTGTCGCCAGTGATGCGATACATGTAGAACACAGATTCGATGGCCTCTGGGCGGAGGTAGTAGCGAGAGTCAACTACCTTGGCGAAACCGAGTGGAAGTCTTCCTTTGTCGATAATCTTTTGCGCTTGTTCTTTGAGGGATCTGGTGCCAGTATCGAGGACTCTGTGGACGGCCATTACAAGGCCTTTGTGCCACTTCTCTTCGGTCCATTTGCAATCCTCGTCATCAGTACAAGGGATAGCCTCGAAGATTTCAGGCATCATTCCGCTCGGCGTCTGTTGATAGGCCCACACACAGCCATCTGTCAATCGTTGTGCTGTAAGGATGTCCTCTGGCGTGTTGAAGATTTTGGCACCGAGAGCAACCATACCACCGACGAAGCAAGTTAGGTGCTGGCCTTCGTTCTTTCGGTCATAACCTGCACCGATCTGTCTTGTGGAACCAGAGATGAGGAGGTCCAGGTTGTCAGGATTGAGGGGCCTGTAAAACAGATGCTCTTTGGCCACAGCCATACTCTTCTCGTACATGTTCTGGGTCTGCTTGTCCCTGCCATTAAGGAGAAGATATTGCTGTGGTAGTTAGCAATTGTACAGCAAGGACAGAAGACAAGCAAGCAAACCTTTGGGAAATATTCATAGAGCGAGTCGGCCATAGCACCAAAGGTGAACACTCTATCGTTCGTAAAGTCTAGATTGCGAGCATCCAGAGAAATGGGCCACATTCCTGGCAGCCTTGTAGTGTTTTGTGATTGTTCGAAAGCATTCATGATCCTCTGAATCGCGTCATAGTATTTCGGATCACCACTGAGCTGAGTCAATCGGGTGAACTCGAGGGAGAGAGACCCTATGTCAGCAGAAAGTGCGTTTGAAGGCGCGTGTTGCAGATCTCCTTTGGCAGCCCTGTGTAGAATGTGAGCGGTGAGAAGGCACGATGTCGAAAGCACTTACTTCAGCCAGTTCCAGGATCCAACCACCGGCATGCTGTTTTTAGTATCGAACGAGGCATACAGCATATCGCCAAGTTCGATTGCCTTCTCCAGCAAGATTGGGTATTTCTCGTCGCTCAGGTCGTATGCACTCAGCAGGCCACCCACATAGCGAATTGTCGTCTCAAATACACTGATCGTCGGCGAAGGAGACGTGTTGAAATCAAGGTACTTCAATGCCTCAACAGCCATTTCAAACTCTTTTTTCATGCCCATAATCCAGAGAGTGTCAAGGGTATCGACCAGCGTTGCGCCCCAACCTCCAAATCCGTTCTTGTATCCTCCGGACAGCGGCCGGACCTCATCTTGCAACCAAGCATTCTTTTTGTATCCATTCCAGGAGTGCTTGAAGCTGTTCTTGACAGCTGCCAGCCTCTTTTGTCTCTTGTATCTTTCCACCGGTGACTCTTTGCCAAACTTGTGTTGGATGGGTGGGATCTGGGCAGGTGGACCGTTCGGAAGCGGGATCATCGACGAGTTCAATGGCCATTGTCGGGGCAGTGTTTTCCAGCTGAAGTCTGGTGGTAAGGGAGAGGCTTCCTTCGGCGGAGGTGGTGGAGGAGGTGTCCAAGAGTCCTGCTCTAGAACATTGAAAACGAGTGATAGTGTTACAATAATCAGAATGCAGGTAAGAATCCATCTGCGCGAGATGGAGATCATAATCAATGGATTACGGTCAAGAATATATGAACAAGACAAAAAAGAGGGTATACAATGAATGAGGATAGAATTGACGGTAACAATGTAGAAACACAGACAAAGAAAGACAGCTCGGGCGAGGCTGTGGTCGAAGATGTCGAGGAAACAGATCCAGCAAAGGACCTTCTTCCAGACTGCGACTTACAGTGCGTGCTTCTGCCTCTCCCCTGAAAGTTGAAACGCCGATCCATCTTGGCAGGGTAGGTTACGTAGTTGTTGCGTAGAGAGAATTGATGCTCTGTGTGAGAGAGCAACGTCTCTGAGGGAAGCGCATATACATGTTCGCATTCATGAGTGTAGTCATAGGTCGTTAGGAGGATTGATGGAATCGGCAAACGGCACACCCGTCACACAAGACTCCTCGCCGAGTCTCGGCGGTTATACTTTTGGGCGAAGCCAAGCGCGTTGGTGCCATCGCGCGCCTCCGCGGTTAAAGGCGCGTTTGATCGTCTCCACGTGACAGACATCTGGCCAAGTCCATCGCTAGAGCCTCATGGTACAAGCAAAGGTCGACTTGACCTCATTGGAGTAAAGAGACCAGGCAAAGATGTCGGATCTATATCCATCGCTCACACAATGTGCGGTTGTCGCTACAGCTTTCAAGATCTTGTTGTGGCCAGCATAGTAAGCAAAATGGATCCATCCGTTCCACCACCCCCCTGACATGAGTGCAGCAAGTCGACAGATTTCGAGGTACATCGCAACTGGTTAGCAATAACAAATTCTCTTCCAGTCAAAGATTGGTATTATGAGGTGAGTATTTCCTGTTTTGGCTCGGGTTATGTTCTGATCAGCGTGTCAGAAAACATCAGAATGGACACTCGACTATCCCCCTTTCTTTGCAGCATTCGAATGGTGCATGTCCCAAGCTGCCCAATTCTTCGATGGTGAGATGCTTCAAGTAAAGAACCTTGGACACTCGAGTTGGCAAACAATCTACTTCCAAAGAGCTACGGTGATCTTGACCGAACTGGTACTTCTCTACGCTCTCCAGCTGTATGTTCTGATGCTATCGAGACAAACAAGCCATTGCTAAACAGTTCAGATATGTTCGTGGTGCACCAATCACCGCTAAGAAGACTTCCCACGCGGCTGCAATCTCCATCCTCCTCTCTCCTGGTCTGCTCATCATCGATCACATCCACTTCCAGTACAATGGCTTCATGTACGGCATTCTTGTCCTCTCAATCGTCTTGGCACGTAGACAATCAGGACTCCTAGCCAGTGGTATCACGTTCGCAGTTTTGCTTTGTTTCAAGCATATCTACCTGTACTTGGCACCGGCATACTTTGTCTTCTTGCTACGTGTGTATTGTCTCGACCCTCGATCCTGGTTCAAGATCCGCTTTGCCAAATGTGTCAAGCTTGGACTGGGAATCGGTATCGTCTTTGGACTTGCGTTTGGACCGTTCGTGTACTGGAACCAGATAGACCAACTCCTGAGCCGTCTGTTCCCCTTCTCGCGAGGACTTTGTCATGCTTACTGGGCTCCAAATGTCTGGGCGTTGTACTCCTTCGCCGATAGAATCTTGATCTATTGTGAGTCATCTTTTCTGAAAGTACGACCTGTATCTAATGTGAATAGTGGCACCCTACTTCAACCTGTCTGTCAACCGAGAGGCTATCAACAGTGTTACACGCGGACTGGTTGGAGATACATCGTTCGCTGTACTTCCTGATATCTCGCCCCGGACGACATTTGTTTTGACCCTAGCGGCACAAATAGTAAGCCCTCCACTCCAGAGACCGCAGGATGATCTAGCTAACTTGTACGCAGCCGGCACTTGTCAAGCTCTTCTTCCGTCCAACTTGGGACACTTTCGTAGGAGCTTTGACACTCTGCGGATATGCATCCTTTTTGTTCGGCTGGCATGTCCACGAGAAGGCGGTCCTGCTGGTAATCATTCCGTTCAGTTTGATTGCGCTCAAAGACCGTAGGTATCTCGGAGCGTTTAGACCCCTTGCAGTCTCTGGTCATGTTTCTCTCTTCCCGCTATTATTCACGGCTCAGGAGTTCCCCATCAAGACGATCTACACCATCTTCTGGCTAATAGCCCTCTTGATAGCATTCGATCAGCTCGCTCCAGCGTAAGTCTTGTTCAGACAGTTTGACTGCAACATAGGTATACTGACAATTTGTGTAGTTCTTCAAGGCCGAGGGTGTTCTTGCTTGATCGCTTCTCATTTGTATACATCGCTGTGGCAATCCCGCTCATCGCGTATTGCTCGCTATTCCACCCGCTGGTATTTGGCGCAAAATATGAGTTTCTACCGCTCATGTTCACTAGCTCGTACTGCGCGATGGGAGTGGTATCAAGTTGGATCAGCTTCTTGATTGTGTACTTTACTTCATGAGTAATATAGCATGACAAGACAGAAACTGAATTGACATTTCATTTTCTTCTTGCAAGAGCGGCGAAGACTTATTCCTCCTGTGAGTCCGAAGTGGAGTTGAGCAGGGAGGGTTATAACTCTCGTAATAGCTCGACAACGAAGTAGTAACGTCGGAATGGCCAAAAAGCGATATATCATATACACGAATCTTGTCTAAGAAAACGAAATTGTATGATGTTCATAGGTGATCTGAGATTACGCTCAGCTTAAAGAAGAAATTGGTCGGCTGTGACGTTTGCTTCTTGGAGACGGACTGTAGATGATGATTTGGGTTTGATGCGACCTTGATATCTCCCAGTGGAAGCTTGACTGCTAATTTTAGATGCTCAATACTATGATCAAACTACTCGCACAATTTACGCGACCAGAACGAGTCCAAATGTGGTGGTTGTTGTAAAAGTGGCGATGTGCAGGGTCAGATGTGAATAACGAGCAAATGACGGAGCATTGTCAAGGGAGCTGGGCGTTGCGAAGAGAAAGTCGACAACGGGCCGAGCCGCAGCCTAGCCCAGTGCTTGGAACGCGACCAGAGCAATACTAGAATGGGCAGCTCATAGTGCCCTTCCGGTGATGCCTTCCCCACGGCTCTTCACAGATCATGTCCTTCCTTGTTGCAAAGCTTTGCTCCCTCTTCCTCCCTCCTTCCTTCTCACCGACCGCGACACTCGGCTGTCTCCAAACGGCTCTCATACCTCCAGCACTCTCTCAGCCACTCTCCCCGCAGACCCTCTCGGACTTCTGAAGCCTCGTCCATAATTTACTGCGCGTGGTACCCGCGTCTGCCGCAGCAATATCTTCCTCGTCGACCGACAGCCACTTCGGTCGCGACAGCCAACCACCATACCTTGAATGAGTCCCGAGCATACACCACGCGTTAATTGAGGACGGCATTGGCTCCACTTTCGCATGCGACAAGATCACCATCACTAGATCTAGACACCCCGCTGTGTCTACGCCTATCCCGGCTCGCTCGCTCTTCGCGTCCTTCTTCCTTGGCTTCACGCCTGAATCACACTCACCACACCACCATGGTTCGCTATCCCCAAAGCATGGCACGTGAAAGCTGGACTAGACTTACCATGTTCCAGGTCCTCTACAAGCGAAAGCCGGTGACGATGATACCGGCACCTGCCAAAATCGACAACAACGCCGAGGTCCGTACACCTGCTCTGGTATACACTCATCTGCCTCCTCATCTAATCTTGTACAGGTCTGGGTTATGCCCAAATCAGGCGAAGTCTTTACAGACTATGAATCGTATCTGTCTCGGTATGTTACCTCTCAAACCAGCCCCCTCGCAGCTCAAGACTAACACAATCTTAGCTTCGAGTTCTACAACCGAGTACGTCGCCCTTGACCCCAACAGACTCCTCATGATCACACCCTAATCGTCACCCTAGAAAAAGTTCACAGATGCCGTCAATGGCAAGTCCGGCTTGACCTTCTTCGCCGCCATCGACTTTGAGGTAGGCACCCTCCTGAAAATACACAAGATGTTGGAAACTCACACACATACAGAACAACAGCTCTAGCGACATTGACAAGATCTTTCCCGACGCCCTGCGCGACCCTATCTTGAGAAAGGTCCAGTTCTCAGACATCTCCCGCATAGACGAGTTGGTGTCGTTTGTCTTCGAAGTACTCATTGTGCCCTTGCTCTCCCATGTCTCGAATACTGACTTGCGCAGGAATTTCGCAGCGAGTTCTTCCCTGGTGAGGAAGTCAGCGTCTCTCTCGACAATGGCGACCAGTTCGAGGGCGTCATCCGCGAAAAGGCAAAGTTCCCACAACTACTCAACCCTGATGGCTCTATCCAACGCGCTGCCTTCTCTCGTTATTTTGTCAAGCTTAACAACGAACGTGGTGAAGAAGCCCTTCTGGAAGACAAGAACATTAAGAGAAATCGCAAGCTCTTCACCAAGCAAAACCTACGATCCTTCTTGAAGAGCTCGATACAGCGCGACATGTTTACGGGTGCACCATGGCTGGTCAAAGAGCATCTTGCAAGGCATTACAGACTGCCTATGGAGATACCTCCCCATCTCGCCCAACGCATGCAGGCATCACCCCAACCTGGCATGCCTCGTCAGCCACAAGGCACATCGATCTTCAACAAAGTCAATGGTCGCAAAGGCAAGAACCTCACAGTTGGCGACTTTGAGCACGACGGTTCGCTGCAAGGATACACAACTCCGCCGCTCAACGGCTCCAGATTTCCTGGATATCATGCAGCTGCGATCAAGACAGAGCCCCAGAAGCCTGCTCCCGTGCCCGTCAAATATCCTATCGAAGATCTGGATGTCCCTGCGAGGAAGAACGACCTTGTCCGTCCTGACCTGAAATTCATCACATCGCAAACTCCCGGTGAAGGCGAAGTTCGAATGGAGTACGTAGGCCCCTTACTGGAGATCTGGAACACTCTCAACGTACACTCCGAGGTACTTGTGCTAGATGCCTTCACCTTTGACGACTTTGTCGAGACTATAAAGTTCACGTCTGACGAAGTTACATGCGAGTTGCTTGAGGAAGCACACTGCGCAGTACTTAAAACAATCGTCAACGAGGAAGGCACTCTCCAAGTCACTCTCCCTGATATGGTTGAAGAGGAGTCTTCTGACGAGGAAATGGACGAAAGTGAGCCAGCCACTCCCATCTCGGACGCGCCTGCACACGCGACTAGAAGTCGCATGAGCAACATCAGCAACGTTGCACCCGAGGAGTCGAACGGTAGATCCAGCAGAACCCCTGCTGAAGGTCGTCACCGTCCGCATCGTACTCCCGAATTGCTGGCAAGCTACGGTTGGGTCGACCGCCTCAAGGCTCGCGATTTTGCTAACGGTGGCTGGCAAACTATCATGGCAGGTCTTCTATACCAACTGTCGCTGAACCCTCGCCAGAAGGCCGAATGCGACAAAGTCTTGTCCAAACTCGTGCCATTGGACGAAGATCCAAGTCCAGAGAGTGTTCGAATCAACTATATTCGCCTGGAGATTAACCTTCGCATCTCCGCATTACAACTCATCACGTTGCTTTGCGTAAGCACAAAGACTGTCAGAGGATATCTCGAAGAGATGAGTGAGGAACAAACCAAGATCCGTAAGGAAAAGCTCGAGCACCAAAAAGCGAAGAAAGAAAGGTATGTCGATTTGCCGACGACAAACGACCATCAGCTGACCAGCGAACAGTGTTGCAAAACTGGGCGATCTTGAGACTCAAAAGAAGATTCTGCTCCCGGATAATCTCCCAGATTCACCCAAGGAGGAGCATCCTGATCCCATGGATATCAGCATGAGTCACGTTGACGACACTGTAGACACAGTGGACCTCGCCACCTCGGATGCGGAGGAAGAAGGTGGCCGTTCCCTTCGACGCGGTAATGAGCGAAAGCGCAAGCGTGACGAAGACGCAGCTCGACGCGAGAAGCTGCGCGAAGAGAAGAAGGCAAAGACCAACCCAAAACAGTCCAAGGAATTCACCAAGTTGTTGAAGGATATCGACAAACTCAAGGTCGAGATCTCGAAGCGCGAAAAGGAAATCGCAATCTGCGACGAAAAACTCCGCGAGGCTAACTGTCAGCGCACCAAAGTACTTGGAAGAGATAGATTCTGGAATCGCTACTACTGGTTTGAACGCAATGGCATGCCCGTTACTGGACTTACCGACGGCAGCACTGGCAGCTATGGTTATGCCAACGCGCGTATCTGGGTCCAGGGACCTGACGAAATGGAACGCTTGGGCTTCATCGACTTGCCTGAAGATCTGCAACGCACCTACACTCAAGATCACGGACTCTCTGTTCCCGATCGCAAAGCCAAGGAAGAGGGTACTACCAGCCTCCGAACAGCTAACGAGTGGGGATACTACGACGACCCCGAGACTATTGCCTTGTTGCTCAACTGGTTCGACGAGCGTGGTGTCAGAGAGAAGGCATTGCGCAAGGAGATGACTGCTTGGCAAGAACCCATCACTGGTCAAATGCGTACTCTGAAGACGCATCTGGACAGTATCAACCAAGAGGACGTCGATGACGAACCTGTCACACGTGTATCAACTAGGAAGAAGACTTACGTCGATGTCGAAGCATCCAGTCAACGTTGTCTCAGATGGAGAAACTTGACAGCGATCAATAAGATTGGCCACCTGCATTCGGAACAACCCAAGCCCAAGGAGAAGAAGGGCAAAAAGGAAGCCAAGGGCGTCGCCAGAGTTGTCCTAAAGGGCAAGCCCACCACCAGACAAGGAACGAAATATGGCAAATAGACGGTCGATTGTGTTTGCTTCGGGACGTATTCTTATATTGGAGTTTGGGCACGGAGCATGTACAAGTATTTTATCCACAGGAGCATAGCGAGATGGTCATGAAAAGCGGCGCCGGGATTTGTTGGAGGAAAAGCGTGGTAAAGACTTGCTTGAGTGCAGCATAACATGAAGTTGATAGCTTTTGATGGAGCAGCTTTTGCGCTGTTAGACCAATGAATGAAGTGAATATTAAACATCTTCTTGTTCCACAGGCATGATATTTCTAGAATGTACTTGTTAAATTCGGCTGGGCAACCTGTGTCTTGACTCTTAGTATCAAAACCTCACTTGAGCAAAAAACGCGTCCAGATTTGCATGTGAAACAGAAAAGTGGGCTAGCAAAAGGATTTTCATATGGTTATATTAAGACATGAAATGTGAAGAGCAAATGAGGTGATGAGTCTTTCCAAAAGGGATGGGGCTGCCATTGATTGGCATCAAGCCGTGTCAATTAGCTGTTTCCCCAGAGCAAAGTGTATTTGGAAAGACTGGAGATTTGAGCAAACACGCGACACAAGACTGAGCGCTGCAGATGGACAGATCGGACAGGTTGTTCAGTATTGGTCGACGGGAGGCCCTCGATGCAGGCTCGTGTATAACAATGCAGGCAATAGAGACCCCTTTCTTGTTCGGCACATTAACGTGTGCTTAAAGCGTTTGGGCCTTCTAGAAAAAGAGAGTTTACGGAGGCTTAAAAAATGGGGACCGTCTCAGAGGTGCACGGACGGCTTTCTGTTCCTGACGATCGTTCTCTGTGTTGTGCCAACGGTTACACAAGAGAGCGGCGTTGGTGGTCGAACAAGAGACGGTGCCGTGTTGCACAGTCGTCTGGTTTTATCGGTGTCGTGTACTCGTCGTTATCTATAGCTTTGGGGCGAGACAAGCAGGGAAAAGTCGTGGCAAGATGCTGGTAGAAGCGCTGAGGAGAAGGTCTGTGTGGATGTAATTTCCTTTGGGCTAAGCATGCCGAGTTGTGGCAGCATCGGCTCAACGCCGTCTCTCGCGCTCTTCCTTGCCCTCTTCTTCTTCACGCGCTGCTCGATTATTCCAGTCGATCTCGCCCTGTCACTCGCTTCATTCTTTCGCACTTCTTCTTTCTTCCCTTTACCTTCGCTTTGCGGCTTCCCTTCGTTGCTACGACTTGTTTAATTGCGCCGCCCGACCTATCACTTTCCCCTCGTGGCTTGAGTCTTGACCAAGCAGCCTCAATCTGATACAGGGACAATTCAACGTCACGTCAAGAGGAGGACACGCATTCGCTCCAGCTGTATATACGAGCTTTTGAATTGGATAAACCTGGAACATATACCCTTTTAATTACTCCCGCCCGCCTTAGACCTTGCACGTCTACTCCGGCCAGCGACAACCCCCTAGTAGAACTCTCGAGTTCCCTTCGACGCTCTTTCGACCCCCTAGTCCTTTCCAACCTCGGAAATGCAAGTGTCAGAGGCTCCCTCGGGCCAGCCCAAGTTCCATCGGCCATCCCAGTCTTTTTCGACTTTGGGTATGACCAGTGATAACCTGGGCTTCTCACACAGCGCCTTCACCACCAACCAACCCTCTATTTCTAGCTACTCGGACCGTCACCGAACAAACATTCCGTCTATCAATACTGGACGTATGTCTAACATGGCCTCCCAGGCCGAGCAGACTCCTGGCACCGCTCTTGACATGAACTACACTCCTCTTCTTCCCTCGAACCTGTTGATTGGCAGCCCCTTTCAACCACAATCGCCTTCTGCTTTTGCTTCTCCTGGCTTCCAGAGCTTCTCCAACTTTCCTCAGCAGCCCCAGCGCCAACAGCAGCAGCACAACCAGTATCAGCAGCAACAGAACCCTGCCATGTCTCCCCCCATGTACGCTGGCATGATGTCGCCTCCCCAGATGCACGCGCAGATGTACCAGGGTCCTCAATCCCCCACTCTTGGCTACAACCCTTTGAACAACCAATCGCTCAACGGTTTGTCTACTGCTCCCCTGGGCATTGCTCCTGGCTTGATGTCGAGCTCTAGCAGAACCGTCTACCTGGGCAATATCCCCTCGGACACATCTGCCGAAGAAATTCTCAGCCATGTTCGTAGCGGGCAGATTGAGTCGGTTCGTCTTCTTCCTGACAAGAACTGTGCCTTCATCTCGTTCCTCGACGGAAGCTCGGCTACACACTTCCACTCGGATGCCATTTTGAAAAAGCTGTGCATCAAGGGTCAGGACATCAAAATTGGCTGGGGCAAGCCCTCGTCGGTTCCTACCTCGGTTGCTCTTGCCGTCCAGCAGTCGGGCGCATCCCGCAACGTCTATCTTGGTAACCTGCCCGAGGAAGTTTCCGAGGACGAGCTTAGAGAGGATCTGGCAAAGTATGGTCCCATTGACACTGTCAAGATTGTCAGAGAGAAGGCTATTGGATTCGTTCATTTCTTGTCAATTGGCAACGCTATCAAGGCTGTTTCGCAGCTTCCCCAGGAGCAAAAGTGGCAGCCCCCACGACGTGTCTACTACGGCAAGGATCGTTGCGCCTACGTTTCAAAGACACAACAGCAGAACGCTGCTCAGTACCTTGGCATCGCCCCCGGTTATGCACACGTGCTGAACAATGCCGACCGTGATCTCATCTCGAACGCTTTGGCCCAACAATCCGTAGCTGCCGCTGCCGTCGCAACTACTGCTGGTGGTGTAAACAACCTGGGCAACCGCACTGTCTACTTGGGCAACATCCACCCCGAGACTACCATTGAGGAGATTTGCAATGTTGTCAGAGGTGGTCTTCTGCACCATATTCGCTACATCCCCGATAAGCACATTTGCTTCGTCACTTTCATCGACCCCACTTCTGCTGCTTCGTTCTTTGCTCTCTCAAACTTGCAAGGCCTGATGATCCACAACAGACGCTTGAAGATCGGCTGGGGCAAGCACTCTGGCGCTCTTCCTCCTGCTATTGCTCTTGCTGTCAGTGGCGGTGCTTCCCGCAACGTCTACATCGGCAACCTTGACGAAACCTGGACCGAGGAGCGTCTTCGTCAAGATTTCTCCGAATACGGCGAGATCGAACTGGTCAACACTCTGCGTGAGAAGAGCTGCGCGTTCGTCAACTTTACAAACATCGCCAATGCTATCAAGGCCATTGAGGCTGTTCGCAGCAAGGACGAGTACAAGCGTTTCAAGGTCAACTTCGGCAAGGATCGTTGTGGAAACCCTCCTCGCCAGGTAGTCGCAAACGGTCAGGGCCAGTCTCAGCAAGAAGGCACACAATCGCCCAGTCCTGTCAGTGGCATGCGTGGCCAGAACTCCATTTCTCCTAGCGCAGGCGCATCGAACAACTACAACCCTCTTCAGGGACCCACTGCTTCGACCATCCTTAACGCCGGAGCCAACAACCCTCTGGCCATGTACCTCGCTGCTGCATCGCAAGTTCAATCTCAGCCTTCATCTTCGCCGAACGAGATTAGCCCTCAGTTCGCACAGTTGAGTCTGTCGCAACCTCAACAGCAGCAACAGCAGCAGCATATGACTACCCAGCAAGCCTTCTACAGCGGGGACTCCAACATGCCCACACGATCCACCGCTCTCGAAGCACCCTCACACTACGGTCACCACGCCACTCACTCCGTAAACCTGAGCAACGGCCTCTCAAACGGCTTCGGTGGTGGTAGTGGTGGCAACGGCATGCATGCTAGCCAAAACAGCGCTGCAAGAGGACAGCATTCTCGCACCGTCAGTTTGCCTGTCTTCTCCCAGCCTCAACCTCAGCACATTCACCAACAGACCTTTGCCGGCCTTGGTGCAGGCATTGGTGGGTTCGGTAACAGCAACCCCTACGGTTTGGCTATCTCTGCTGAGCGTGGCCTGCCTGGCTGGGAAGAGGAAGAGCCTGCCATTTGATTCCAGAAACACGGCTTTTGATACGAACGAAAAGATCTACCTATTGAAGTTCTACACCTTTTGATTATTGAGGGCGCTTAGTCCGCCTACTAATCCTTTACTTACCTATATTCGTTCCTCTATCTTTTCTTTCAAATTGTTTTTTTTACTCTACAGGTTCTTCTTTATACCTTCATTCTTTACACTTCTCTTTTCTTCTTCTTTGCAGTTGCACAACCTAATCTTGAAACCCTGGTCATCTGCTAATTGTTCTTCATTTCTTTTCAAACATGTATTTGTATGCCTCTACAACTTCTTGCGGTGCATGTTTTCGCAGATCAAACTCCAAATTATTCCCTGTCGGCGTTTGGAAAGGGGAAGAGAACAGAACACTATCATAGAGGAACACTGCCGGGTCCATCTATTCATATGAAGAGACGACTCGGATCTGTAATGGAACAAAACATTCTCTAAACACTTCTTTTCATGGTTGTACGATGTGTACTATGGGTTGAAGAAAGAGACCTGCGATACTTCCAGTTGTATAGGTGTTGAATTCGTTACAAAGTATCTGCCAATCCACGGTATAGCGAGCTGGTGAAGGTTCAGGAGAGTCCCTCGAGTGGTTCTCTTGGCAAAAAAAGGTTTGGCTCGTGCACGATGACGCACTGGATTTCCCTCTTCGAGATCAGCCACGAGATCTCAATCCCGATCTCCCTGCAAGGGAAACACGTTGGTATGATAGATCGAATTGATCAGGTAAGAAGTGTAGGCGTAAGAGATCCCAGAGGCAATGTTTTGCTCCTCAATTCGCGCATCACTCTTCACCTGAGTAAGTTGCACAACAACCAACTCTCCTAAATCTTAGTTTCGCGTCGACGAGCATCTACTGTATCGGCTTTCCCATAGACGAATCGGGAATTCGATCTTTATCGAGCATGACGTCGAAGACTCTGCTCAGGAACCGTTTCCCTGCCACTGGCAATTATATTTACTGGGCCCGGTTCCCAATATGCATAAGAGGAGCCAGGCCTTCTTTCCTCTCAACTAGTCAACTCTCCAACATCCAACATACAAGAGCTTTTTCTGTCACCATGTCGAAACGCGCGCATCCCCACGACGCACACCCAAGCGATCACTCGGCAATTTACAACGAAGATCTAAAACATCCTTCGCTGAAGCGTGCAAAGCAGATTGACGAGCACTCGCCCTTTGTATCGCTCGAAAAAGCCATAGCGGAGCAAAATACCGATCACTCAGTTCGCAATGTGTTGCACTGGTTCAGATCCAAGGATGTACGAGCAGACGACAATCGCGCACTTCATGCTGCATCGCAAAAGGCAAAAGAGGGAAATGGACACTTGATCACCATGTACTTGTACAGTCCTAAGGACTTGGAGTGGCATGGTACCAGTCCTGCTCGATCTGACTTCTTGCTGGAATCGCTTTCGTTGTTGCAGAAGCAGTTGCGCGAGAAGAATATTCCGATGGCTATTGTGACGGCTGAAGAGAGAGCCGACAAGACGGACAGAGTCATGGAGTTCATCAAGGACAACGACATCTCGCACGTCTATGGCAATTACGAGTACGAGGTTGACGAGATACGTCGCGATATCAAAGTTACACGTCACATCAAAGAAGAGAAGGACGTATCTATCGAGCTTTTGCACGACCAGACGGTCCTCGAACCTGGACTACTCAAGACTGGTAGCGGAACACCTATGAAGGTATTCACACCCTACCACAAAGCCTGGCTCGCCGAAACAAAGCAAAACCCCGAGCACCTTGATCTTGTAGGCCCTCCCGAAGCAAACGACAAGTCTGCCACCGATCATCTCAAGAAACTCTTCGACTCTAAGATGCCCTCTTTGCCAGAAAATAAAGACTTCGTTAGCGACGAAGAAAGGAAGCGTATCCGTGGACTCTGGCCTGCAGGCCACGATGCAGGCATAGACCGTCTACAACACTTCCTCAATGAAAAGGTCTCTGAGTACGCTGACCACCGCTCCGAACCAGCCAGAGATCCCTCCTCTCGTCTTTCAGCATACTTCTCCGCCGGCATAATTAGCGTACGAGAAGCCTTAGCCGCTGCAAAGAAATACAACAAAAACAAACACTTTGACGCAGGCTCAGCGGGTATTGCTTCTTGGGTCCGCGAAATCGTGTTCAGAGAATTTTACCGTCAAGTTCTTGTAAATATCCCCCACAACGCAATGAATCTACCTCAGAATCTCAAGTTCGACAATGTGGACTGGGAAGATGACGAAGAGGGTTGGGAGAAGTGGTGTCAGGGCAAGACAGGCGTTCCATGGGTAGATGCAGGAATGCGACAGCTGAACACAGAAGCTTGTAAGTTTAGCACCAACTTCCACTCGAGTCTTACAGTAACTGATACATCACACAGACATGCACAATCGCCTACGCATGAACACTGCCTCCTACCTCACCGCAAACCTGTTGATCGACTACAGACGCGGAGAAAGATATTTCGCTACCCACCTCATTGATTGGGATCTCTCAAACAACACTCAAGGCTGGGAACCGAGCTATACAGTCTTCAACCCTATCAATCAAGCCGAGAAGTGCGACAAAAATGGCGATTATATCAGACAATGGGTACCTGAGTTGAAAGAGCTGAAAGGCAAGGATATCTTCGATCCGTATGGCAGGTTGAGTAAGGCAGAGTTTGAGAAACTTGGATACCCGAAACCACATGTGGATTATACAGAGAGTAAGAAGAGGGCGGTAGAGAGGTTCAAGAAGGGTTTGGCGGAAGCTGATATTTGATGATAACGCTTGGGATCATCATCTGGATCCTTCGCAGATCTTGGCTCCAAGACTATCAATAAACTTTACGAGCAAGAGGGTCTCGTGCGTAATACCACAATACATAGACCAAGACATCCCTTCGACTCTTTCCGCAACCACTGTCCCTAGTCAGCGAAGCAACCTCGCAATTCTACAGCAAATCACAAGATTATCGATCACAGAACCATGGCCATTGCAACACGCCTATCAGCCAGAGCCATGACAACTCTAGGCGCCATGGCCCTAATCACCCTCTGTTTCCAAACATTCAACTCATCCACTGCCCTCCATACCGACGCTCGCCTCGACACCATCAATCGCCAAATACTCACCCTACGAGCAACAATAAACCAGATCCTTAAGGAAAAAGATATCAAAATATCTCCAGACATTTCCTGGCCAACGACCCAAACCTCAGACTCGAACGAACTGGTCACGGTCGCCAAAATTGTTTTTGCGCTTTTTGCAACGCCAGGTTGGATAAGTGCCATGGTCCAATTCTACAAGGAAGCTGGAGCAGTGGCGGAGAGGACTGTTGCAGTGGGGATATGGCTTGCTTGCGCTGTGTTTGTAGGTCTGTGGCATTTAGGTCAACCTAGAGAGTGGTATGGGTACTTTCTAGGCGCGACATGGGGGTTTTATGGTGGCATGTTTCTGTCGGTGTTATTCACAGAAGAGAATGAAGGCGAGGGACAGAAGACGTGATGCACGCAATTACTTACTGCAAAAGAATTGCAACACAAGCACATACGGCCACAGTCAGCTGAAAACTGGGCATCCCGTCCGCTCTGCCATACATAAGCAGTTGAACGGCAGATTAGTACTACGGTGGGTGACC